>BMAU01010606.1:0-14488 GCA_019973935.1 Trichonephila clavipes | reverse complement strand
ACGGAAATCAGAAATGCGTTACTTTTGAACGAATTGAATTTCATCTGGCGCCATACATATTCGTGATCAGCGTTGAATTCTACACAAGAAAACTAAGTTTGGTAAGAATTGGAGGAAGACAAAAAAAGACCCAAAATCACGGAAATCAGAAATGCGTTACTTTTGAACGAATTGAATTTCATCTGGCGCCATACATATTCGTGATCAGCGTTGAATTCTACACAAGAAAAACTAAGTTTGGTAAGGGAGGAAGACAAAAAAAAAACAAAATCACGGAAATCAGAAATGCGTTACAATTAAGCCCATTTGAAAGAAGAGCGTTTAAAAAGGGTTCCTACAATGGTTAAAAATTATTTACTTTCTTTTTGGGTGTTTTTCTTATAATTTTCATAGAAACGCATTGTCTAAGTTCAATAATTCCAGATCTAATTATCACGGAGTAAAGTTTTAATAGTCATCGGGTTTGGGAACAACTCCCCAGTTCGAAATGACACGCAGTGTTTTAAAATCAGTCGGTAAGTTGGCTGTCCAGCGTCAAAGCGTCGGTTTTTTTAAAGATGATCTTTCAATTAAAAAAAAAATTACGGAATTTCGCAAAACGGAGACCAGATTTAGATTTCCTGCTAAAATTTCGGGTTAAATGGGTCACTTTGATAAGTTTCTAGGGGAAAAAAGTGATAGGCTTGGTCACCGAATCGTCGGTAAGTGGCTGTCCAGCGTCAAAGCGTCGGTTTTTTTAAAGATGATCTTTCAACCAGATTTAGATTTCTGCTAAAATTTTGGGTTCAATGGGTTCACTTTGGTAAGTTTCTAAGGCTAAAAAAAGTGATAGGCTTGGTCACCTAATCGTCGGTAAAGTGGCTGTCCAGCGTCAAAGCGTCAGTTTTTTTAAAGATGATCTTTCAATTTAAAAAAAAAAGTTACAGGAATTTCGCAAAACGGAGACCAGATTTAGATTTATGCTAAAATTTCGGGTTAAATGGGTCACTTTGGTAAGTTTCTAGGGTGGAAAAAAAAAAAAGTTATAAGCTTGGTCACCGAATCGTCGATAAGTTGGCTGTCCAGCGTCAAAGCGTCAGGTTTTTTAAAGATGATCTTTCAATTTAAAAAAAAGTTACAGGAATTTCGCAAAACGGAGACCAGATTTAGATTTATGCTAAAATTTCGGGTTAAATAGGTCACTTTGGTAAGTTTCTAGGGTGGAAAAAAAGTTATAAGCTTGGTCACCGAATCGTCGATAAGTTGGCTGTCCAGCGTCAAAGCGTCGGTTTTTTAAAGATGATCTTTCAATTTAAAAAAAAAAGTTACAGGAATTTCGCAAAACGGAGACCAGATTTAGATTTCTGCTAAAATTTCGGGTTAAATGGGTCACTTTGGTAAGTTTCTAAGGCTAAAAAAGTGATAGGCTTGGTCACCTAATCGTCGGTAAAGTGGCTGTCCAGCGTCGGTTTTTTTAAAGATGATCTTTCAATTTAAAAACAAAGTTACAGGAATTTCGCAAAACGGAGACCAGATTTAAATTTCTGCTAAAATTTCGTGTTAAATGGGTCACTTTGGTAAGTTTCTAGGGTGGAAAAAAAAGTTATAAGCTTAAGCACCGAATCGTCGATAAGTTGGCTGTCCAACGTCAAAGCGTCGGTTTTTTTAAAGATGATCTTTCAATTTAAAAAAAAAAGTTACGGGAATTTCGCAAAACGGAGACCAGATTTAGATTTCTGCTAAAATTTCGGGTTAAATGGGTCACTTTGATAAGTTTCTAGGGTGGAAAAAAAAGTTATAAGCTTGGTCACCGAATCGTCGATAAGTTGGCTGTCCAGCGTCAAAGCGTCGGTTTTTTTAAGATGATCTTTCAATTTAAAAAAAAAAGTTACAGGAATTTCGCAAAACGGAGACCACATTTAGATTTCTGCTAAAATTTCGGGTTAAATGGGTCACTTTGGTAAGTTTCTAGGGTGGAAAAAAAAAAGTTATAAGCTTAAGTCACCGAATCGTCGATAAGTTGGCTGTCCAACGTCAAAGCGTCGGTTTTTTTAAAGATGATCTTTCAATTTAAAAAAAAGTTACGGAATTTCGCAAAACGGAGACCAGATTTAGATTTCTGCTAAAATTTCGGGTTAAATGGGTCACTTTGATAAGTTTCTAGGGTGGAAAAAAGTTATAAGCTTGGTCACCGAATCGTCGATAAGTTGGCTGTCCAGCGTCAAAGCGTCGGTTTTTTTAAAGATGATCTTTCAATTTAAAAAAAAAAAAAAGTTACAGGAATTTCGCAAAACGGAGACCAGATTTAGATTTCTGCTAAAATTTCTTAAATGGGTCACTTTGGTAAAAAAAAAAAAAAGTTATAAGCTTGGTCACCGAATCGTCGATAAGTTGGCTGTCCAGCGTCAAAGCGTCGGTTTTTTAAAGATGATCTTTCAATTTAAAAAAAAAAAAAAACGGAGTTACAGGAATTTCGCAAAACGGAGACCAGATTTAGATTTCTGCTAAAATTTCGGGTTAAATGGGTCACTTTGGTAAGTTTCTAGGGTGGAAAAAAGTTATAAGCTTGGTCACCGAATCGTCGATAAGTTGGCTGTCCAGCGTCAAAGCGTCGGTTTTTTTAAAGATGATCTTTCAATTTAAAAAAAAGTTACAGGAATTTCGCAAAACGGAGACCAGATTTAGATTTCTGCTAAAATTTCGGGTTAAATGGGTCACTTTGATAAGTTTCTAGGGTGGAAAAAAAAAAAAAAAGTTATAAGCTTGGTCACCGAATCGTCGATAAGTTGGCTGTCCAGCGTCAAAGCGTCGGTTTTTTTAAAGATGATCTTTCAATTTAAAAAAAAGTTACAGGAATTTCGCAAAACGGAGACCAGATTTAGATTTCTGCTAAAATTTCGGGTTAAATGGGTCACTTTGGTAAGTTTCTAGGGTGGAAAAAAGTTATAAGCTTAAGCACCGAATCGTCGATAAGTTGGCTGTCCAACGTCAAAGCGTCGGTTTTTTTAAAGATGATCTTTCAATTTAAAAAAAGTTACGGAATTTCGCAAAACGGAGACCAGATTTAGATTTCTGCTAAAATTTCGGGTTAAATGGGTCACTTTGATAAGTTTCTAGGGTGGAAAAAAAAAGTTATAAGCTTGGTCACCGAATCGTCGATAAGTTGGCTGTCCAGCGTCAAAGCGTCGGTTTTTTTAAAGATGATCTTTCAATTTAAAAAAAAGTTACAGGAATTTCGCAAAACGGAGACCACATTTAGATTTCTGCTAAAATTTCGGGTTAAATGGGTCACTTTGGTAAGTTTCTAAGGCTAAAAAAAAGTGATAGGCTTGGTCACCTAATCGTCGGTAAAGTGGATGTCCAGCGTCAGTTTTTTTTTTAAAGATGATCTTTCAATTTAAAAACAAAGTTACAGGAATTTCGCAAAACGGAGACCAGATTTAGATTTCTGCTAAAATTTCGGGTTAAAAGGGTCACTTTGGTAAGTTTCTAGGGTGGAAAAAAAAAAAAAATTATAAGCTTAAGCACCGAATCGTCGATAAGTTGGCTGTCCAACGTCAAAGCGTCGGTTTTTTTAAAGATGATCTTTCAATTTTAAAAAAAAAAGTTATGGGAATTTCGCAAAACGGAGACCAGGTTTAGATTTCTGCTAAAATTTCGGGGTAAATGGGTCACTTTGATAAGTTTCTAGGGTGGAAAAAAAAAAAGTTATAAGCTTGGTCACCGAATCGTCGATAAGTTGGCTGTCCAGCGTCAAGGCGTCGGTTTTTTTAAGATGATCTTTCAATTTAAAAAAAAGTTACAGGAATTTCGCAAAACGGAGACACGATTTAGATTTCTGCTAAAATTTTGGGTTCAATGGTTCACTTTGGTAAGTTTCTAAGGCTAAAAAAAACAGTGATAGGCTTGGTCACCTAATCGTCGGTAAAGTGGCTGTCCAGCGTCAAAGCGTCAGTTTTTTTAAGATGATCTTTCAATTTAAAAAAAAAAAAGTTACAGGAATTTCGCAAAACGGAGACCAGATTTAGATTTATGCTAAAATTTCGGGTTAAATGGGTCACTTTGGTAAGTTTCTAGGGTGGAAAAAAAAGTTATACGCTTACGCACCTAATCGTCGGTAAAGTGGCTGTCCAGCGTCAAAGCGTCAGTTTTTTAAGATGATCTTTCAATTTAAAAAAAAAACGGAGACCAGTTACAGGAATTTCGCAAAACGGAGACCAGATTTAGATTTATGCTAAAATTTCGGGTTAAATAGGTCACTTTGGTAAGTTTCTAGGGTGGAAAAAAAAAAAAAATTTCGGGTTGTTATAAGCTTGGTCACCGAATCGTCGATAAGTTGGCTGTCCAGCGTCAAAGCGTCGGTTTTTTTTTTAAAGATGATCTTTCAATTTAAAAAAAAAAGTTACAGGAATTTCGCAAAACGGAGACCAGATTTAGATTTCTGCTAAAATTTCGGGTTAAATGGGTCACTTTGGTAAGTTTCTAAGGCTAAAAAAAAGTGATAGGCTTGGTCACCTAATCGTCGGTAAAGTGGCTGTCCAGCGTCGGTTTTTTTAAAGATGATCTTTCAATTTAAAAACAAAGTTACAGGAATTTCGCAAAACGGAGACCAGATTTAAATTTCTGCTAAAATTTCGTGTTAAATGGGTCACTTTGGTAAGTTTCTAGGGTGGAAAAAAGTTATAAGCTTAAGCACCGAATCGTCGATAAGTTGGCTGTCCAACGTCAAAGCGTCGGTTTTTTTAAAGATGATCTTTCAATTTAAAAAAAAAAGTTACGGAATTTCGCAAAACGGAGACCAGATTTAGATTTCTGCTAAAATTTCGGGTTAAATGGGTCACTTTGATAAGTTTCTAGGGTGGAAAAAAAAAAAAAAGTTATAAGCTTGGTCACCGAATCGTCGATAAGTTGGCTGTCCAGCGTCAAAGCGTCGGTTTTTTTAAAGATGATCTTTCAATTTAAAAAAAAAAAAGTTACAGGAATTTCGCAAAACGGAGACCACATTTAGATTTCTGCTAAAATTTCGGGTTAAATGGGTCACTTTGGTAAGTTTCTAGGGTGGAAAAAAACAGTTATAAGCTTGGTCACCGAATCGTCGATAAAGTGGCTGTCCAGCGTCAAAGCGTCGGTTTTTTAAAGATGATCTTTCAATTTAAAAAAAAAGTTACAGGAATTTCGCAAAACGGAGACCAGATTTAGATTTATGCTAAAATTTCGGGTTAAATGGGTCACTTTGGTAAGTTTCTAGGGTGGAAAAAAAAGTTATAAGCTTGGTCACCGAATCGTCGATAAGTGGCTGTCCAGCGTCAAAGCGTCGGTTTTTTAAAGATGATCTTTCAATTTAAAAAAAAAAAAGTTACAGGAATTTCGCAAAACGGAGACCAGATTTAGATTTCTGCTAAAATTTCGGGTTAAATGGGTCACTTTGGTAAGTTTCTAGGGTGGAAAAAAAAAAAAGTTATAAGCTTGGTCACCGAATCGTCGATAAAGTTGGCTGTCCAGCGTCAAAGCGTCGGTTTTTTTAAAGATGATCTTTCAATTTAAAAAAAAGTTACAGGAATTTCGCAAAACGGAGACCAGATTTAGATTTCTGCTAAAATTTCGGGTTAAATGGGTCACTTTGGTAAGTTTCTAGGGTGGAAAAAAAGTTATAAGCTTGGTCACCGAATCGTCGATAAGTTGGCTGTCCAGCGTCAAAGCGTCGGTTTTTTTAAAGATGATCTTTCAATTTAAAAAAAAAGTTACAGGAATTTCGCAAAACGGAGACCAGATTTAGATTTCTGCTAAAATTTCGGGTTAAATGGGTCACTTTGGTAAGTTTCTAAGGTAAAAAAGTGATAGGCTTGGTCACCTAATCGTCGGTAAAGTGGCTGTCCAGCGTCAAAGCGTCGGTTTTTTTAAGATGATCTTTCAATTTAAAAAAAAGTTACAGGAATTTCGCAAAACGGAGACCAGATTTAGATTTCTGCTAAAATTTCGGGTTAAATGGGTCACTTTGGTAAGTTTCTAGGGTGGAAAAAAAAGTTATAAGCTTGGTCACCGAATCGTCGATAAGTTGGCTGTCCAACGTCAAAGCGTCGGTTTTTTTTAAAGATGATCTTTCAATTTAAAAAAAAGTTACAGGAATTTCGCAAAACGGAGACCAGATTTAGATTTCTGCTAAAATTTCGGGTTAAATGGGTCACTTTGATAAGTTTCTAGGGTGGAAAAAAAAGTTATAAGCTTGGTCACCGAATCGTCGATAAGTTGGCTGTCCAGCGTCAAAGCGTCGGTTTTTTTAAAGATGATCTTTCAATTTAAAAACAAAGTTACAGGAATTTCGAAAAACGGAGACCAGATTTAGATTTCTGCTAAAATTTCGGGTTAAATGGGTCACTTTGGTAAGTTTCTAGGGTGGAAAAAAAAAAGTTATAAGCTTGGTCACCGAATCGTCGATAAGTTGGCTGTCCAGCGTCAAAGCGTCGGTTTTTTTAAAGATGATCTTTCAATTTAAAAAAAAAAAAAGTTACAGGAATTTCGCAAAACGGAGACCAGATTTAGATTTCTGCTAAAATTTCGGGTTAAATGGGTCACTTTGGTAAGTTTCTAGGGTGGAAAAAAAAGTTATAAGCTTGGTCACCTAATCGTCGATAAAGTGGCTGTCCAGCGTCAAAGGTCGGTTTTTTTAAAGATGATCTTTCAATTTAAAAAAAAGTTACAGGAATTTCGCAAAACGGAGACCAGATTTAGATTTCTGCTAAAATTTCGGGTTAAATGGGTCACTTTGGTAAGTTTCTAGGGTGGAAAAAAAAAAGTTATAAGCTTGGTCACCGAATCGTCGATAAGTTGGCTGTCCAACGTCAAAGCGTCGGTTTTTTTAAAGATGATCTTTCAATTTAAAAAAAAGTTACAGGAATTTCGCAAAACGGAGACCAGATTTAGATTTCTGCTAAAATTTCGGGTTAAATGGGTCACTTTGGTAAGTTTCTAGGGTGGAAAAAAGTTATAAGCTTGGTCACCGAATCGTCGATAAGTTGGCTGTCCAGCGTCAAAGCGTCGGTTTTTTTAAAGATGATCTTTCAATTTAAAAAAAAAAGTTACAGGAATTTCGCAAAACGGAGACCAGATTTAGATTTCTGCTAAAATTTCGGGTTAAATGGGTCACTTTGGTAAGTTTCTAGGGTGGAAAAAAAAAAAGTTATAAGCTTGGTCACCGAATCGTCGATAAGTTGGCTGTCCAACGTCAAAGCGTCGGTTTTTTTAAAGATGATCTTTCAATTTAAAAAAAAAAGTTACAGGAATTTCGCAAAACGGAGACCAGATTTAGATTTCTGCTAAAATTTCGGGTTAAATGGGTCACTTTGATAAGTTTCTAGGGTGGAAAAAAACAGTTATAAGCTTGGTCACCGAATCGTCGATAAGTTGGCTGTCCAGCGTCAAAGCGTCGGTTTTTTTAAAGATGATCTTTCAATTTAAAAAAAAAAAAGTTACAGGAATTTCGCAAAACGGAGACCAGATTTAGATTTCTGCTAAAATTTCGGGTTAAATGGGTCACTTTGGTAAGTTTCTAGGGTGGAAAAAAGTTATAAGCTTGGTCACCGAATCGTCGATAAGTTGGCTGTCCAGCGTCAAAGCGTCGGTTTTTTTAAAGATGATCTTTCAATTTAAAAAAAAAAGTTACAGGAATTTCGCAAAACGGAGACCAGATTTAGATTTCTGCTAAAATTTCGGGTTAAATGGGTCACTTTGGTAAGTTTCTAGGGTGGAAAAAAAAAAAGTTAAAAAGCACCGAATATAAGCTTGGTCACCAAATCGTCGGTAAAGATGGCAATGTCCAAAAAATTACAGTCAAAACGGAGACCAGATTTTTTAAAATGATCACTTTCAATTTAAAAAAAATAAAAATAAGCTTAACAGGAATTTCTGTCAAAACGGAGATGATCCAGATTTAAATTTTTGCTAAAATTTCGGATTTCGTTAAATTTCGGGTTAAATGGGTCACTTTGGTAAGTTTCTAGGTGGAAAAAAAAAAGTTATAAGCTTGGTCACCGAATCGTCGATAAGTTGGCTGTCCAGCGTCAAAGCGTCGGTTTTTTTAAAGATGATCTTTCAATTTAAAAAAAAAGTTACAGGAATTTCGCAAAACGGAGACCAGATTTAGATTTCTGCTAAAATTTCGGGTTAAATGGGTCACTTTGGTAAGTTTCTAGGGCTGGAAAAAAAAAGTTATAGGCTTGGTCACCGAATCGTCGATAAAGTGGCTGTCCAGCGTCAAAGGTCGGTTTTTTAAAGATGATCTTTCAATTTAAAAAAAAGTTACAGGAATTTCGCAAAACGGAGACCAGATTTAGATTTCTGCTAAAATTTCGGGTTAAATGGGTCACTTTGGTAAGTTTCTAGGGTGGAAAAAAAAAGTTATTGGTCACCGAATCGTCGAAAGTTGGCTGTCCACCGAATCGATCGATAAGTTGAATTTCGCAAAACGGAGACCAGGTCACTTTGGTAAGTTTCAAAAAAAGTTTTGTCAAATCGCGTCGGTTTTTTTAAAGATGATCTTTCAATTTAAAAAAAAAAAGTTACGGGAATTTCGCAAAACGGAGACCAGATTTAGATTTCTGCTAAAATTTCGGGTTAAAAGGGTCACTTTGGTAAGTTTCTAGGGTGGAAAAAAAAGTTATAAGCTTGGTCACCGAATCGTCGATAAGTTGGCTGTCCAGCGTCAAAGCGTCGTCGGTTTTTTTAAAGATGATCTTTCAATTTAAAAAAAAGTTACAGGAATTTCGCAAAACGGAGACCAGATTTAGATTTCTGCTAAAATTTCGGGTTAAATGGGTCACTTTGGTAAGTTTCTAAGGTGGAAAAAAAGTTATAGGCTTGGTCACCGAATCGTCGATAAGTTGGCTGTCCAGCGTCAAAGCGTCGGTTTTTTTAAAGATGATCTTTCAATTTAAAAAAAAGTTACAGGAATTTCGCAAAACGGAGACCAGATTTAGATTTCTGCTAAAATTTCGGGTTAAATGGGTCACTTTGGTAAGTTTCTAGGGTGGAAAAAAAGTTATAAGGCTTAAGTCACCGAATCGTCGATAAGTTGGCTGTCCAACGTCAAAGCGTCGGTTTTTTTAAAGATGATCTTTCAATTTAAAAAAAAGTTACAGGAATTTCGCAAAACGGAGACCAGATTTAGATTTCTGCTAAAATTTCGGGTTAAATGGGTCACTTTGGTAAGTTTCTAGGGTGGAAAAAAGTTATAAGCTTGGTCACCGAATCGTCGATAAGTTGGCTGTCCAGCGTCAAAGCGTCGGTTTTTAAAGATGATCTTTCAATTTAAAAAAAAAGTTACAGGAATTTCGCAAAACGGAGACCAGATTTAGATTTCTGCTAAAATTTCGGGTTAAATGGGTCACTTTGGTAAGTTTCTAGGGTGGAAAAAAAAAAAGTTATAAGCTTAAACCGAATCGTCGATACTCCAGCGTCAAAGCGTCGGTTTTTTTAAGATGATCTTTCAATTTAAAAAAGGGAATTTCACCGAATCGTCGATAATTCTACTTTGGTAAGTTTCTAGTCCAGCCAGTCAAAGCGTCGGTTTTTTAAAGATGATCTTTCAATTTAAAAAAAAAAGTTACAGGAATTTCGCAAAACGGAGACCAGATTTAGATTTCTGCTAAAATTTCGGGTTAAATGGGTCACTTTGGTAAGTTTCTAGGGTGGAAAAAAAAGTTATAAGCTTGGTCACCGAATCGTCGATAAGTTGGCTGTCCAGCGTCAAAGCGTCGGTTTTTTTAAAGATGATCTTTCAATTTAAAAAAAAAAGTTACAGGAATTACGCAAAACGGAGACAAGATTTAGATTAATGATAAAATTTCGGGTTAAATGGGTCACTTTGGTAAGTTTGTAGGGTGGAAAAAAAAAAGTTATAAGCTTGGTCACCGAATCGTCGATAAAGTGGCTGTCCAGCGTCAAAGTCGGTTTTTTTAAAGATGATCTTTCAATTTAAAAAAAAGTTACAGGAATTTCGCAAAACGGAGACCAGATTTAGATTTCTGCTAAAATTTCGGGTTAAATGGGTCACTTTGGTAAGTTTCTAAGGCTGGAAAAAAAAGTGATAGGCTTGGTCACCGAATCGTCGATAAAGTGGCTGTCCAGCGTCAAAGCGTCGGTTTTTTTTAAAGATGATCTTTCAATTTAAAAAAAAGTTACAGGAATTTCGCAAAACGGAGACCAGATTTAGATTTATGCTAAAATTTCGGGTTAAATGGGTCACTTTGGTAAGTTTCTAGGGTGGAAAAAAAAAGTTATAAGCTTGGTCACCGAATCGTCGATAAGTTGGCTGTCCAACGTCAAAGCGTCAGTTTTTTTAAAGATGATCTTTCAATTTAAAAAAGAAGTTACAAGAATTTCGCAAAACGGAGACCAGATTTAGATTTCTGCTAAAATTTCGGGTTAAATGGGTCACTTTGGTAAGTTTCTAAGGTGGAAAAAAAGTGATAATTTGGTCACCGAATCGTCGATAAAAGTGGCTGTCCAGCGTCAAAACGTTTTTTTTTAAGATGATCTTTCAATTTAAAAAAAAGTTTGAGAAGACATTTAGATTTCGCAAAATTTCGGAGACCAGATTTAGATTTAATCTAAAATTCGTCGGGTTGAATGGGTCAAACTTTTGGTAAGAATTGATGAAAACAAAAAAAAAAGACCCAAAACAAAACGGAGACACCGGAAATCAAAATTTCGAAATGCGTTACTTTTGAACGTTGGAATTTCACTGCGCCAATATTTTTAAAGATGATCAGCGTTCAATTTAAAAAAAAAAAGTTAAAGGAATTTGCAAAACGGAGACCAGACAGATTTAAAAAAAATTTCAAAATCACTTTGAAATCAGAAAAGTTATAAGCTTTTGAACGAATGATTTCATTGGCGTCCAGCGTCAATTCGTATTTTTGAAGATGATCTTTCAAAGAAAAACTTACAGGAATTTCGCAAAACGGAGACCAGATTTAGATTTCCCATTTGCTTTAAAATTTCGGGTTAAAAATTCACTTTCTTTTTGGGTTTTTTCTTATAATTTTCATAGGCATTGTCTAATGTTCAATTTAAAAAAGTTCCAGAAAAACGGAGAAAGTTTTATAGTCATCGGTTTGGGGAACAAAAAGTCCCCGTCACCGAATCGTCGATAAGTTGGCTGTCCAGCGTCAAAGCGTCGGTTTTTTAAAGATGATCTTTCAATTTAAAAAAAAAAGTTACGGAATTTCGCAAAACGGAGACCAGATTTAGATTTCTGCTAAAATTTCGGGTTAAATGGGTCACTTTGGTAAGTTTCTAAGGCTAAAAAAAAAGTGATAGGCTTGGTCACCTAATCGTCGGTAAAGTGGCTGTCCAGCGTCGGTTTTTTTAAAGATGATCTTTCAATTTAAAAAAAAGTTACAGGAATTTCGCAAAACGGAGACCAGATTTAGATTTATGCTAAAATTTCGGGTTAAATGGGTCACTTTGGTAAGTTTCTAGGGTGGAAAAAAAAAGTTATAAGCTTAAGTCACCGAATCGTCGATAAGTTGGCTGTCCAACGTCAAAGCGTCGGTTTTTTTAAAGATGATCTTTCAATTTAAAAAAAAAGTTACGGAATTTCGCAAAACGGAGACCAGATTTAGATTTCTGCTAAAATTTCGGGTTAAATGGGTCACTTTGATAAGTTTCTAGGGTGGAAAAAAAAAGTTATAAGCTTGGTCACCGAATCGTCGATAAGTTGGCTGTCCAGCGTCAAAGCGTCGGTTTTTTTAAAGATGATCTTTCAATTTAAAAAAAAGTTACAGGAATTTCGCAAAACGGAGACCAGATTTAGATTTCTGCTAAAATTTCGGGTTAAATGGGTCACTTTGGTAAGTTTCTAAGGTAAAAAAAGTGATAGGCTTGGTCACCTAATCGTCGGTAAAGTGGCTGTCCAGCGTCAAAGCGTCAGTTTTTTTAAGATGATCTTTCAATTTAAAAAAAAGTTACAGGAATTTCGCAAAACGGAGACCAGATTTAGATTTATGCTAAAATTTCGGGTTAAATGGGTCACTTTGGTAAGTTTCTAGGGTGGAAAAAAGTTATAAGCTTAAGCACCTAATCGTCGGTAAAGTGGCTGTCCAGCGTCAAAGCGTCAGTTTTTTAAGATGATCTTTCAATTTAAAAAAAAGTTACAGGAATTTCGCAAAACGGAGACCAGATTTAGATTTATGCTAAAATTTCGGGTTAAATAGGTCACTTTGGTAAGTTTCTAGGGTGGAAAAAAAAAAAAGTTATAAGCTTGGTCACCGAATCGTCGATAAGTTGGCTGTCCAGCGTCAAAGCGTCGGTTTTTTAAAGATGATCTTTCAATTTAAAAAAAAAAAGTTACGGAATTTCGCAAAACGGAGACCAGATTTAGATTTCTGCTAAAATTTCGGGTTAAATGGGTCACTTTGATAAGTTTCTAGGGTGGAAAAAAGTTATAAGCTTGGTCACCGAATCGTCGATAAGTTGGCTGTCCAGCGTCAAAGCGTCGGTTTTTTTAAAGATGATCTTTCAATTTAAAAAAAAGTTACAGGAATTTCGCAAAACGGAGACCAGATTTAGATTTCTGCTAAAATTTCGGGTTAAATGGGTCACTTTGGTAAGTTTCTAGGGTGGAAAAAAAAGTTATAAGCTTAAGCACCGAATCGTCGATAAGTTGGCTGTCCAACGTCAAAGCGTCGGTTTTTTTAAAGATGATCTTTCAATTTAAAAAAAAGTTACGGAATTTCGCAAAACGGAGACCAGATTTAGATTTCTGCTAAAATTTCGGGTTAAATGGGTCACTTTGATAAGTTTCTAGGGTGGAAAAAAGTTATAAGCTTGGTCACCGAATCGTCGATAAGTTGGCTGTCCAGCGTCAAAGCGTCGGTTTTTTTAAAGATGATCTTTCAATTTAAAAAAAAGTTACAGGAATTTCGCAAAAACGGAGACCACATTTAGATTTCTGCTAAAATTTCGGGTTAAATGGGTCACTTTGGTAAGTTTCTAGGGTGGAAAAAAAAAAGTTATAAGCTTAAGTCACCGAATCGTCGATAAGTTGGCTGTCCAACGTCAAAGCGTCGGTTTTTTAAAGATGATCTTTCAATTTAAAAAAAAAAAGTTACGGAATTTCGCAAAACGGAGACCAGATTTAGATTTCTGCTAAAATTTCGGGTTAAATGGGTCACTTTGATAAGTTTCTAGGGTGGAAAAAAAAAAAAAAAAAATAAGCTTGGTCACCGAATCGTCGATAAGTTGGCTGTCCAGCGTCAAAGCGTCGGTTTTTTTAAAGATGATCTTTCAATTTAAAAAAAAAAGTTACAGGAATTTCGCAAAACGGAGACCAGATTTAGATTTCTGCTAAAATTTGGGGTTAAATGGGTCACTTTGGTAAGTTTCTAGGGTGGAAAAAAGTTATAAGCTTAAGTCACCGAATCGTCGATAAGTTGGCTGTCCAACGTCAAAGCGTCGGTTTTTTTAAAGATGATCTTTCAATTTTAAAAAAGTTATGGGAATTTCGCAAAACGGAGACCAGGTTTAGATTTCTGCTAAAATTTCGGGGTAAATGGGTCACTTTGATAAGTTTCTAGGGTGGAAAAAAAAAAAAAAACGGAGTTATAAGCTTGGTCACCGAATCGTCGATAAGTTGGCTGTCCAGCGTCAAGGCGTCGGTTTTTTTAAGATGATCTTTCAATTTAAAAAAAAGTTACAGGAATTTCGCAAAACGGAGACACGATTTAGATTTCTGCTAAAATTTTGGGTTCAATGGTTCACTTTGGTAAGTTTCTAAGGCTAAAAACAGTGATAGGCTTGGTCACCTAATCGTCGGTAAAGTGGCTGTCCAGCGTCAAAGCGTCAGTTTTTTAAGATGATCTTTCAATTTAAAAAAAAAGTTACAGGAATTTCGCAAAACGGAGACCAGATTTAGATTTATGCTAAAATTTCGGGTTAAATAGGTCACTTTGGTAAGTTTCTAGGGTGGAAAAAAGTTATAAGCTTGGTCACCGAATCGTCGATAAGTTGGCTGTCCAGCGTCAAAGCGTCGGTTTTTTAAAGATGATCTTTCAATTTAAAAAAAAGTTACAGGAATTTCGCAAAACGGAGACCAGATTTAGATTTCTGCTAAAATTTCGGGTTAAATGGGTCACTTTGGTAAGTTTCTAAGGCTAAAAAAAAAGTGATAGGCTTGGTCACCTAATCGTCGGTAAAGTGGCTGTCCAGCGTCGGTTTTTTAAAGATGATCTTTCAATTTAAAAACAAAGTTACAGGAATTTCGCAAAACGGAGACCAGATTTAAATTTCTGCTAAAATTTCGTGTTAAATGGGTCACTTTGGTAAGTTTCTAGGGTGGAAAAAAGTTATAAGCTTAAGCACCGAATCGTCGATAAGTTGGCTGTCCAACGTCAAAGCGTCGGTTTTTAAAGATGATCTTTCAATTTAAAAAAGTTACGGGAATTTCGCAAAACGGAGACCAGATTTAGATTTCCTGCTAAAATTTCGGGTTAAATGGGTCACTTTGATAAGT
>BMAU01010603.1:0-116733 GCA_019973935.1 Trichonephila clavipes | reverse complement strand
TTTGCGAAATTCCCGTAACTTTTTTTTTTAAATTGAAAGATCATCTTTAAAAAACTGACGCTTTGACGCAGGACAGCCAACTTATCGACGATTCGGTGACCAAGCTTATAACTTTTTCCACCCTAGAAACTTACCAAAGTGACCCATTTAACCAAATTTTAGCAGAAATCTAAATCTGGTCTCTGTTTTGCGAGAAAAAAAAAACCGACTTATAACCACCTAAAATTTACCAAAGTGACCCATTTAACCCGAAATTTTAGCAGAAATCTAAATCTGGTCTCCGTTTTGCAAATTCCTGTAACTTTTAAATTGAAAGATCATCTTTAAAAAAAAACCGACGCTTTGACGCTGGACAGCCAACTTATCGACGATTCGGTGACCAAACTTATAACTTTTTTTTTTTTCCACCCTAGAAACTTACCAAAGTGACCCATTTAACCCGAAATTTTAGCAGAAATCTAAATCTGGTCTACGTTTTGCGAAATTCCGTAACTTTTTTTTTTAAATTGAAAGATCATCTTTAAAACCGACGCTTTGACGCTGGACAGCCAACTTATCGACGATTCGGTGACCAAGCCATAACTTTTTTTTACCCTTAGAAACTTACCAAAGTGACCCATTTAACCCGAAATTTTAGCAGAAATCTAAATCTGGTCTCCGTTTTGCGAAATTCCTGTAACTTTTTTTTAAATTGAAAGATCATCTTTAAAAACCGACGCTTTGACGCTGGACAGCCAACTTATCGACGATTCGGTGACCAAGCTTATAACTTTTTTTCCACCTAGAAACTTACCAAAGTGACCCATTTAACCCGAAATTTTAGCATAAATCTAAATCTGGTCTCCGTTTTTGCGAAATTCCTGTAACTTTTTTAAATTGAAAGATCATCTTAAAAAAACTGACGCTTTGACGCTGGACAGCCACTTTACCGACGATTAGGTGACCGAGCCAATCACTTTTCTTTTTAGCCTTAGAAACTTACCAAAGTGACCCATTTAACCCAAAATTTTAGCAGAAATCTAAATCTGGTCTTCGTTTTGCGAAATTCCTGTAACTTTTTTTTTTTAATTGAAAGATGATCTTTAAAAAACCGACGCTGGACAGCCACTTTACCGACGATTAGGTGACCAAGCCAATCACTTTTTTAGCCTTAGAAACTTACCAAAGTGACCCATTTAACCCTAAATTTTAGCAGAAATCTAAATCTGGTCTCCGTTTTGCGAAATTCCGTAACTTTTTTTTTAAATTGAAAGATCATCTTTAAAAAAACCGACGCTTTGACGCTGGACAGCCAACTTATCGACGATTCGGTGACCAAGCTTATAACTTTTTTTTCCACCCTAGAAACTTACCAAAGTGACCCATTTAACCCGAAATTTTAGCAGAAATCTAAATCTGGTCTCCGTTTTGCGAAATTCCTGTAACTTTTTTTTTAAATTGAAAGATCATCTTTAAAAAACCGACGCTTTGACGTTGGACAGCCAACTTATCGACGATTCGGTGACCAAGCTTATAACTTTTTTTTTCCACCCTAGAAACTTACCAAAGTGACCCATTTAACCCGAAATTTTAGCAGAAATCTAAATCTGGTCTCCGTTTTGCGAAATTCCCGTAACTTTTTTTTTAAATTGAAAGATCATCTTTAAAAAAACCGACGCTTTGACGCTGGACAGCCAACTTATCGACGATTCGGTGACCAAGCTTATAACTTTTTTTTTCCACCCTAGAAACTTACCAAAGTGACCCATTTAACCCGAAATTTTAGCAGAAATCTAAATCTGGTCTCCGTTTTGCGAAATTCCTGTAACTTTTTTTTAAATTGAAAGATCATCTTTAAAAAAACCGACGCTTTGACGCTGGACAGCCAACTTATCGACGATTCGGTGACCAAGCTTATAACACTTTTTTTTAGCCTAGAAACTTACCAAAGTGACCCATTTAACCCGAAATTTTAGCAGAAATCTAAATCTGGTCTCCGTTTTGCGAAATTCCTGTAACTTTTTTAAAATTGAAAGATCATCTTTAAAAAAACCGACGCTTTGACGCTGGACAGCCAACTTATCGACGATTCGGTGACCAAGCTTATAACTTTTTTTTTTTCCACCCTAGAAACTTACCAAAGTGACCCATTTAACCCGAAATTTTAGCAGAAATCTAAATCTGGTCTCCGTTTTGCGAAATTCCTGTAACTTTTTTTTTTAAATTGAAAGATCATCTTTAAAAAAACCGACGCTTTGACGCTGGACAGCCAACTTATCGACGATTCGGTGACCAAGCTTATAACTTTTTTTTTCCACCTAAAACTTACCAAAGTGACCCATTTAACCCGAAATTTTAGCAGAAATCTAAATCTGGTCTCCGTTTTGCGAAATTCCTGTAACTTTTTTTTAAATTGAAAGATCATCTTTAAAAAAACCGACGCTTTGACGCTGGACAGCCAACTTATCGACGATTCGGTGACCAAGCTTATAACTTTTTTTTTTCCACCCTAGAAACTTACCAAAGTGACCCATTTAACCCGAAATTTTAGCAGAAATCTAAATCTGGTCTCCGTTTTGCGAAATTCCTAACTAACTTTTTTAAATTGAAAGATCATCTTTAAAAAAACCGACGCTTTGACGCTGGACAGCCAACTTATCGACGATTCGGTGACCAAGCTTATAACACTTTTTTCCAGCCTTAGAAACTTACCAAAGTGACCCATTTAACCCGAAATTTTAGCAGAAATCTAAATCTGGTCTCCGTTTTGCGAAATTCCTGTAACTTTTTTTTAAATTGAAAGATCATCTTTAAAAAAACCGACGCTTTGACGCTGGACAGCCAACTTATCGACGATTCGGTGACCAAGCTTATAACTTTTTTTTTTATCCCTAGAAACTTACCAAAGTGACCCATTTAACCCGAAATTTTAGCAGAAATCTAAATCTGGTCTCCGTTTTGCGAAATTCCTGTAACTTTTTTTTAAATTGAAAGATCATCTTTAAAAAAACCGACGCTTTGACGCTGGACAGCCAACTTATCGACGATTCGGTGACCAAGCTTATAACTTTTTTTTTCCACCTAGAAACTTACCAAAGTGACCCATTTAACCCGAAATTTTAGCAGAAATCTAAATCTGGTCTCCGTTTTGCGAAATTCCTGTAACTTTTTTTTTAAATTGAAAGATCATCTTTAAAAAAACCGACGCTTTGACGCTGGACAGCCAACTTATCGACGATTCGGTGACCAAGCTTATAACTTTTTTTTCCACCCTAGAAACTTACCAAAGTGACCCATTTAACCCGAAATTTTAGCAGAAATCTAAATCTGGTCTCCGTTTTGCGAAATTCCTGTAACTTTTTTTAAATTGAAAGATCATCTTTAAAAAAACCGACGCTTTGACGCTGGACAGCCAACTTATCGACGATTCGGTGACCAAGCTTATAACTTTTTTTTTTACCCTAGAAACTTACCAAAGTGACCCATTTAACCCGAAATTTTAGCATAAATCTAAATCTGGTCTCCGTTTTGCGAAATTCCTGTAACTTTTTTTTTTTTTTTAAATTGAAAGATCATCTTTAAAAAAACGACGCTTTGACGCTGGACAGCCAACTTATCGACGATTCGGTGACCAAGCTTATAACTTTTTTTTTTTACCCTAGAAACTTACCAAAGTGACCCATTTAACCCGAAATTTTAGCAGAAATCTAAATCTGGTCTCCGTTTTGCGAAATTCCTGTAACTTTTTTTTTAAATTGAAAGATCATCTTTAAAAAAACCGACGCTTTGACGCTGGACAGCCAACTTTATCGACGATTCGGTGACCAAGCTTATAACTTTTTTTTTACCCTAGAAACTTACCAAAGTGACCCATTTAACCCGAAATTTTAGCAGAAATCTAAATCTGGTCTCCGTTTTGCGAAATTCCTGTAACTTTTTTTAAATTGAAAGATCATCTTTAAAAAAACCGACGCTTTGACGCTGGACAGCCAACTTATCGACGATTCGGTGACCAAGCTTATAACTTTTTTTTTTTCCACCCTAGAAACTTACCAAAGTGACCCATTTAACCCGAAATTTTAGCAGAAATCTAAATCTGGTCTCCGTTTTGCGAAATTCCTGTAACTTTTTTAAATTGAAAGATCATCTTTAAAAAAACCGACGCTTTGACGCTGGACAGCCAACTTATCGACGATTCGGTGACCAAGCTTATAACTTTTTTTTTTTTACCCTAAAACTTACCAAAGTGACCCATTTAACCCGAAATTTTAGCAGAAATCTAAATCTGGTCTCCGTTTTGCGAAATTCCTGTAACTTTTTTTTAAATTGAAAGATCATCTTTAAAAAAACCGACGCTTTGACGCTGGACAGCCAACTTATCGACGATTCGGTGACCAAGCTTATAACTTTTTTTTTTCCACCCTAGAAACTTACCAAAGTGACCCATTTAACCCGAAATTTTAGCAGAAATCTAAATCTGGTCTCCGTTTTGCGAAATTCCTGTAACTTTTTTTTAAATTGAAAGATCATCTTTAAAAAAACCGACGCTTTGACGCTGGACAGCCAACTTATCGACGATTCGGTGACCAAGCTTATAACTTTTTTTTTTTCCACCCTAGAAACTTACCAAAGTGACCCATTTAACCCGAAATTTTAGCAGAAATCTAAATCTGGTCTCCGTTTTGCGAAATTCCTGTAACTTTTTTTTTAAATTGAAAGATCATCTTTAAAAAAACCGACGCTTTGACGCTGGACAGCCAACTTATCGACGATTCGGTGACCAAGCTTATAACTTTTTTTTTTTTCCACCCTAGAAACTTACCAAAGTGACCCATTTAACCCGAAATTTTAGCAGAAATCTAAATCTGGTCTCCGTTTTGCGAAATTCCTGTAACTTTTTTTTAAATTGAAAGATCATCTTTAAAAAAACCGACGCTTTGACGCTGGACAGCCAACTTATCGACGATTCGGTGACCAAGCTTATAACACTTTTTTTTACCTAGAAACTTACCAAAGTGACCCATTTAACCCGAAATTTTAGCAGAAATCTAAATCTGGTCTCCGTTTTGCGAAATTCCTGTAACTTTTTTTTTTAAATTGAAAGATCATCTTTAAAAAAACCGACGCTTTGACGCTGGACAGCCAACTTATCGACGATTCGGTGACCAAGCTTATAACTTTTTTTTTTAGCCCTAGAAACTTACCAAAGTGACCCATTTAACCCGAAATTTTAGCAGAAATCTAAATCTGGTCTCCGTTTTGCGAAATTCCCTAACTTTTTTTTTTAAATTGAAAGATCATCTTTAAAAAAACCGACGCTTTGACGCTGGACAGCCAACTTATCGACGATTCGGTGACCAAGCTTATAACTTTTTTTTTTTCCACCCTAAAACTTACCAAAGTGACCCATTTAACCCGAAATTTTAGCAGAAATCTAAATCTGGTCTCCGTTTTGCGAAATTCCTGTAACTTTTTTTTTTAAATTGAAAGATCATCTTTAAAAAAACCGACGCTTTGACGCTGGACAGCCACTTTACCGACGATTCGGTGACCAAGCCAATCACTTTTTTTTTTTAGCCTTAGAAACTTACCAAAGTGACCCATTTAACCCGAAATTTTAGCAGAAATCTAAATCTGGTCTCCGTTTTGCGAAATTCCCGTAACTTTTTTTTTTTAATTGAAAGATCATCTTTAAAAAAACCGACGCTTTGACGCTGGACAGCCAACTTATCGACGATTCGGTGACCAAGCTTATAACTTTTTTTTTTCCACCCTAGAAACTTACCAAAGTGACCCATTTAACCCGAAATTTTAGCAGAAATCTAAATCTGGTCTCCGTTTTGCGAAATTCCTGTAACTTTTTTTTAAATTGAAAGATCATCTTTAAAAAAACCGACGCTTTGACGCTGGACAGCCAACTTATCGACGATTCGGTGACCAAGCCAATAACTTTTTTTTTTTCCACCTAGAAACTTACCAAAGTGACCCATTTAACCCGAAATTTTAGCAGAAATCTAAATCTGGTCTCCGTTTTGCGAAATTCCTGTAACTTTTTTTTAAATTGAAAGATCATCTTTAAAAAAACCGACGCTTTGACGCTGGACAGCCAACTTATCGACGATTCGGTGACCAAGCTTATAACTTTTTTTTTTCCACCCTAGAAACTTACCAAAGTGACCCATTTAACCCGAAATTTTAGCAGAAATCTAAATCTGGTCTCCGTTTTGCGAAATTCCCGTAACTTTTTTTTTTTTTTTAAATTGAAAGATCATCTTTAAAAAAACCGACGCTTTGACGCTGGACAGCCAACTTATCGACGATTCGGTGACCAAGCTTATAACTTTTTTCCACCCTAGAAACTTACCAAAGTGACCCATTTAACCCGAAATTTTAGCAGAAATCTAAATCTGGTCTCCGTTTTGCGAAATTCCTGTAACTTTTTTTTTTTAAATTGAAAGATCATCTTTAAAAACCGACGCTTTGACGCTGGACAGCCAACTTATCGACGATTCGGTGACCAAGCTTATAACTTTTTTTTTTCCACCCTAGAAACTTACCAAAGTGACCCATTTAACCCGAAATTTTAGCAGAAATCTAAATCTGGTCTCCGTTTTGCGAAATTCCCGTAACTTTTTTTTTAATTGAAAGATCATCTTTAAAAAAACCGACGCTTTGACGTTGGACAGCCAACTTATCGACGATTCGGTGACCAAGCTTATAACTTTTTTTTTTTCCACCCTAGAAACTTACCAAAGTGACCCATTTAACCCGAAATTTTAGCAGAAATCTAAATCTGGTCTCCGTTTTGCGAAATTCCTGTAACTTTTTTTTTTAAATTGAAAGATCATCTTTAAAAAAACCGACGCTTTGACGCTGGACAGCCAACTTATCGACGATTCGGTGACCAAGCTTATAACTTTTTTTTTTTTCCACCCTAGAAACTTACCAAAGTGACCCATTTAACCCGAAATTTTAGCAGAAATCTAAATCTGGTCTCCGTTTTGCGAAATTCCCGTAACTTTTTTAAAATTGAAAGATCATCTTTAAAAAAACCGACGCTTTGACGCTGGACAGCCAACTTATCGACGATTCGGTGACCAAGCTTATAACTTTTTTTTTTCCACCCTAGAAACTTACCAAAGTGACCCATTTAACCCGAAATTTTAGCAGAATCTAAATCTGGTCTCCGTTTTGCGAAATTCCTGTAACTTTTTTTTTAAATTGAAAGATCATCTTTAAAAAAACCGACGCTTTGACGCTGGACAGCCACTTTATCGACGATTCGGTGACCAAGCCAATCACTTTTTTTTTTTAGCCTTAGAAACTTACCAAAGTGACCCATTTAACCCGAAATTTTAGCAGAAATCTAAATCTGGTCTCCGTTTTGCGAAATTCCTGTAACTTTTTTTTTAAATTGAAAGATCATCTTTAAAAAAACCGACGCTTTGACGCTGGACAGCCAACTTATCGACGATTCGGTGACCAAGCTTATAACATTTTTTCCACCCTAGAAACTTACCAAAGTGACCCATTTAACCCGAAATTTTAGCAGAAATCTAAATCTGGTCTCCGTTTTGCGAAATTCCAGTAACTTTTTTTTTTTTTTAAATTGAAAGATCATCTTTAAAAAACCGACGCTTTGACGCTGGACAGCCAACTTATCGACGATTCGGTGACCAAGCCAATAACTTTTTTTTACCCTAGAAACTTACCAAAGTGACCCATTTAACCCGAAATTTTAGCAGAAATCTAAATCTGGTCTCCGTTTTGCGAAATTCCGTAACTTTTTTTTAAATTGAAAGATCATCTTTAAAAAAACCGACGCTTTGACGCTGGACAGCCAACTTATCGACGATTCGGTGACCAAGCTTATAACTTTTTTTCCACCCTAAAACTTACCAAAGTGACCCATTTAACCCGAAATTTTAGCAGAAATCTAAATCTGGTCACCGTTTTGCGAAATTCCTGTAACTTTTTTTAAAATGAAAGATCATCTTTAAAAAAACCGACGCTTTGACGCTGGACAGCCAACTTATCGACGATTCGGTGACCAAGCTTATAACTTTTTTTCCACCCTAAAACTTACCAAAGTGACCCATTTAACCCGAACCCGAAATTTTAGCAGAAATCTAAATCTGGTCTCCGTTTTGCGAAATTCCTGTAACTTTTTTTTAAATTGAAAGATCATAAAAAAAAAACCGACGCTTTGACGCTGGACAGCCACTTTACCGACGATTAGGTGACCAAGCCAATCACTTTTTTTTTAGCCTTAGAAACTTACCAAAGTGACCCATTTAACCCGAAATTTTAGCAGAAATCTAAATCTGGTCTCCGTTTTGCGAAATTCCCGTAACTTTTTTTTTTAAATTGAAAGATCATCTTTAAAAAAAACCGACGCTTTGACGCTGGACAGCCAACTTATCGACGATTCGGTGACCAAGCTTATAACTTTTTTTTTTTTTTAAATTGAAAAAAGATCCACCCTAAAACTTACCAAAGTGACCCATTTAACCCGAAATTTTAGCAGAAATCTAAATCTGGTCTCCGTTTTGCGAAATTCCTGTAACTTTTTTTTTTTTTTAATTGAAAGATCATCTTTAAAAAACCGACGCTTTGACGCTGGACAGCCACTTTATCGACGATTCGGTGACCAAGCCAATAACTTTTTTTTTTTCCACCTTAGAAACTTACCAAAGTGACCCATTTAACCCGAAATTTTAGCAGAAATCTAAATCTGGTCTCCGTTTTGCGAAATTCCTGTAACTTTTTTTTTTAAATTGAAAGATCATCTTTAAAAAAACCGACGCTTTGACGCTGGACAGCCAACTTATCGACGATTCGGTGACCAAGCTTATAACTTTTTTTTTTTTTCCACCCTAAAACTTACCAAAGTGACCCATTTAACCCGAAATTTTAGCAGAAATCTAAATCTGGTCTCCGTTTTGCGAAATTCCTGTAACTTTTTTTTTAAATTGAAAGATCATCTTTAAAAAAACCGACGCTTTGACGCTGGACAGCCAACTTTATCGACGATTCGGTGACCAAGCCAATAACTTTTTTTTTTTACCCTAGAAACTTACCAAAGTGACCCATTTAACCCGAAATTTTAGCAGAAATCTAAATCTGGTCTCCGTTTTGCGAAATTCCCGTAACTTTTTTTTAAATTGAAAGATCATCTTTAAAAAAACCGACGCTTTGACGCTGGACAGCCAACTTATCGACGATTCGGTGACCAAGCTTATAACTTTTTTTTTCCACCCTAGAAACTTACCAAAGTGACCCATTTAACCCGAAATTTTAGCAGAAATCTAAATCTGGTCTCCGTTTTGCGAAATTCCTGTAACTTTTTTTTTAAATTGAAAGATCATCTTTAAAAAAACCGACGCTTTGACGCTGGACAGCCAACTTATCGACGATTCGGTGACCAAGCTTATAACTTTTTTTTTTCACCCTAGAAACTTACCAAAGTGACCCATTTAACCCGAAATTTTAGCAGAAATCTAAATCTGGTCTCCGTTTTGCGAAATTCCTGTAACTTTTTTTTAAATTGAAAGATCATCTTTAAAAAACGACGCTTTGACGCTGGACAGCCAACTTTATCGACGATTCGGTGACCAAGCCAATAACTTTTTTTTTTTACCCTAGAAACTTACCAAAGTGACCCATTTAACCCGAAATTTTAGCAGAAATCTAAATCTGGTCTCCGTTTTGCGAAATTCCTGTAACTTTTTTTTTTTAAATTGAAAGATCATCTTTAAAAAAACCGACGCTTTGACGCTGGACAGCCAACTTATCGACGATTCGGTGACCAAGCTTATAACTTTTTTTTTTTCCACCCTAGAAACTTACCAAAGTGACCCATTTAACCCGAAATTTTAGCAGAAATCTAAATCTGGTCTCCGTTTTGCGAAATTCCTGTAACTTTTTTTTAAATTGAAAGATCATCTTTAAAAAAACCGACGCTTTGACGCTGGACAGCCAACTTATCGACGATTCGGTGACCAAGCTTATAACTTTTTTTTTTTCCACCCTAGAAACTTACCAAAGTGACCCATTTAACCCGAAATTTTAGCAGAAATCTAAATCTGGTCTCCGTTTTGCGAAATTCCTGTAACTTTTTTAAATTGAAAGATCATAAAAAAAACCGACGCTTTGACGCTGGACAGCCACTTTACCGACGATTAGGTGACCAAGCCAATCACTTTTTTTTTAGCCTTAGAAACTTACCAAAGTGACCCATTTAACCCGAAATTTTAGCAGAAATCTAAATCTGGTCTCCGTTTTGCGAAATTCCGTAACTTTTTTTTAAATTGAAAGATCATCTTTAAAAAAACCGACGCTTTGACGCTGGACAGCCAACTTATCGACGATTCGGTGACCAAGCTTATAACTTTTTTTTTACCCTAGAAACTTACCAAAGTGACCCATTTAACCCGAAATTTTAGCAGAAATCTAAATCTGGTCTCCGTTTTGCGAAATTCCCGTAACTTTTTTTTTTAAATTGAAAGATCATCTTTAAAAAAACCGACGCTTTGACGTTGGACAGCCAACTTATCGACGATTCGGTGACCAAGCTTATAACTTTTTTTTTCCACCCTAAAACTTACCAAAGTGACCCATTTAACCCGAAATTTTAGCAGAAATCTAAATCTGGTCTCCGTTTTGCGAAATTCCTGTAACTTTTTTTTAAATTGAAAGATCATCTTTAAAAAACCGACGCTTTGACGCTGGACAGCCAACTTATCGACGATTCGGTGACCAAGCTTATAACTTTTTTTCCACCTAGAAACTTACCAAAGTGACCCATTTAACCCGAAATTTTAGCAGAAATCTAAATCTGGTCTCCGTTTTGCGAAATTCCCGTAACTTTTTTTTTTAAAATTGAAAGATCATCTTTAAAAAAACCGACGCTTTGACGCTGGACAGCCAACTTATCGACGATTCGGTGACCAAGCTTATAACTTTTTTTCCACCCTAAAAACTTACCAAAGTGACCCATTTAACCCGAAATTTTAGCAGAAATCTAAATCTGGTCTCCGTTTTGCGAAATTCCTGTAACTTTTTTTTAAATTGAAAGATCATCTTTAAAAAAACCGACGCTTTGACGCTGGACAGCCAACTTATCGACGATTCGGTGACCAAGCTTATAACTTTTTTTTTCCACCCTAAAACTTACCAAAGTGACCCATTTAACCCGAAATTTTAGCAGAAATCTAAATCTGGTCTCCGTTTTGCGAAATTCCTGTAACTTTTTTTTTAAATTGAAAGATCATCTTTAAAAAACAGACGCTTTGACGCTGGACAGCCACTTTACCGACGATTAGGTGACCAAGCCAATCACTTTTTTTTAGCCTTAGAAACTTACCAAAGTGACCCATTTAACCCGAAATTTTAGCAGAAATCTAAATCTGGTCTCCGTTTTGCGAAATTCCCTTAACTTTTTTTTAAATTGAGAGATCATCTTTAAAAAAACCGACGCTTTGACGCTGGACAGCCAACTTATCGACGATTCGGTGACCAAGCTTATAACTTTTTTTTTCCACCCTAGAAACTTACCAAAGTGACCCATTTAACCCGAAATTTTAGCAGAAATCTAAATCTGGTCTCCGTTTTGCGAAATTCCCATAAAAAAACGACTTTTTTTTTCGGTGACCAAGGTTAATTGAAAGATCATCTTTAAAAAAAATCCGACGCTTTGACGTTGGACAGCCAACTTATCGACGATTCGGTGACCAAGCTTATAACATTTTTTTTCCACCCTAGAAACTTACCAAAGTGACCCATTTAACCCGAAATTTTAGCAGAAATCTAAATCTGGTCTCCGTTTTGCGAAATTCCTGTAACTTTTTTTTAAATTGAAAGATCATCTTTAAAAAAACCGACGCTTTGACGCTGGACAGCCAACTTATCGACGATTCGGTGACCAAGCTTATAACTTTTTTCCACCTAGAAACTTACCAAAGTGACCCATTTAACCCGAAATTTTAGCAGAAATCTAAATCTGGTCTCCGTTTTGCGAAATTCCTGTAACTTTTTTTTTTTAAATTGAAAGATCATCTTTAAAAAAACCGACGCTTTGACGCTGGACAGCCAACTTATCGACGATTCGGTGACCAAGCTTATAACTTTTTTTTTCCACCCTAAAACTTACCAAAGTGACCCATTTAACCCGAAATTTTAGCAGAAATCTAAATCTGGTCTCCGTTTTGCGAAATTCCTGTAACTTTTTTTTAAATTGAAAGATCATCTTTAAAAAACCGACGCTTTGACGCTGGACAGCCAACTTATCGACGATTCGGTGACCAAGCTTATAACTTTTTTTTTTTCCACCCTAAAAACTTACCAAAGTGACCCATTTAACCCGAACCCGAAATTTTAGCAGAAATCTAAATCTGGTCTCCGTTTTGCGAAATTCCTGTAACTTTTTTTTTTAATTGAAAGATCATCTTTAAAAAAACCGACGCTTTGACGCTGGACAGCCACTTTACCGACGATTCGGTGACCAAGCCAATCACTTTTTTTTTTTAGCCTTAGAAACTTACCAAAGTGACCCATTTAACCCGAAATTTTAGCAGAAATCTAAATCTGGTCTCTGTTTTGCGAAATTCCCGTAACTTTTTTTTTTAAATTGAAAGATCATCTTTAAAAAAACCGACGCTTTGACGCTGGACAGCCAACTTATCGACGATTCGGTGACCAAGCTTATAACTTTTTTTTTTTCCACCCTAGAAACTTACCAAAGTGACCCATTTAACCCGAAATTTTAGCAGAAATCTAAATCTGGTCTCCGTTTTGCGAAATTCCTGTAACTTTTTTTTTAAATTGAAAGATCATCTTTAAAAAAACCGACGCTTTGACGCTGGACAGCCAACTTATCGACGATTCGGTGACCAAGCTTATAACTTTTTTTTTTTTCCTAGAAACTTACCAAAGTGACCCATTTAACCCGAAATTTTAGCAGAAATCTAAATCTGGTCTCCGTTTTGCGAAATTCCTGTAACTTTTTTTTAAATTGAAAGATCATCTTTAAAAAAACGACGCTTTGACGCTGGACAGCCAACTTATCGACGATTCGGTGACCAAGCTTATAACTTTTTTCCACCTAGAAACTTACCAAAGTGACCCATTTAACCCGAAATTTTAGCAGAAATCTAAATCTGGTCTCCGTTTTGCGAAATTCCTGTAACTTTTTTTTTTTTAAATTGAAAGATCATCTTTAAAAAAACCGACGCTTTGACGCTGGACAGCCAACTTATCGACGATTCGGTGACCAAGCTTATAACTTTTTTTTTCCACCCTAGAAACTTACCAAAGTGACCCATTTAACCCGAAATTTTAGCAGAAATCTAAATCTGGTCTCCGTTTTGCGAAATTCCTGTAACTTTTTTTTAAATTGAAAGATCATCTTTAAAAAAACCGACGCTTTGACGCTGGACAGCCAACTTATCGACGATTCGGTGACCAAGCTTATAACTTTTTTTTTTCCACCCTAAAACTTACCAAAGTGACCCATTTAACCCGAAATTTTAGCAGAAATCTAAATCTGGTCTCCGTTTTGCGAAATTCCTGTAACCTTTTTTTTAATTGAAAGATCATCTTTAAAAAAACCGACGCTTTGACGCTGGACAGCCAACTTATCGACGATTCGGTGACCAAGCTTATAACTTTTTTTTTTTTTACCCTAGAAACTTACCAAAGTGACCCATTTAACCCGAAATTTTAGCAGAAATCTAAATCTGGTCTCCGTTTTGCGAAATTCCTGTAATTTTTTTTTAAATTGAAAGATCATCTTTAAAAAAACCGACGCTTTGACGCTGGACAGCCAACTTATCGACGATTCGGTGACCAAGCCAATAACTTTTTTTTTAGCCTAGAAACTTACCAAAGTGACCCATTTAACCCGAAATTTTAGCAGAAATCTAAATCTGGTCTCCGTTTTGCGAAATTCCTGTAACTTTTTTTTTTTTAAATTGAAAGATCATCTTTAAAAAAACGATTCGGTGACGACGCTTTGACGCTGGACAGCCAACTTTTTGCGAAATTCCGACGATTCGGTGACCAAAAAACCACGCTTTGATGGACACTTTTTTCGGTGACCACCCTAAAACTTACCAAAGTGACCCATTTAACCCGAAATTTTAGCAGAAATCTAAATCTGGTCTCCGTTTTGCGAAATTCCCGTAACTTTTTTTTAAATTGAAAGATCATCTTTAAAAAAACCGACGCTTTGACGCTGGACAGCCAACTTATCGACGATTCGGTGACCAAGCTTATAACTTTTTTTTTCCACCCTAGAAACTTACCAAAGTGACCCATTTAACCCGAAATTTTAGCAGAAATCTAAATCTGGTCTCCGTTTTGCGAAATTCCAGTAACTTTTTTTTAAATTGAAAGATCATCTTTAAAAAACCGACGCTTTGACGCTGGACAGCCACTTTACCGACGATTAGGTGACCAAGCCAATCACTTTTTTTTTTTTTAGCCTTAGAAACTTACCAAAGTGACCCATTTAACCCGAAATTTTAGCAGAAATCTAAATCTGGTCTCCGTTTTGCGAAATTCCCGTAACTTTTTTTTTAAATTGAAAGATCATCTTTAAAAAAACCGACGCTTTGACGCTGGACAGCCAACTTATCGACGATTCGGTGACCAAGCTTATAACTTTTTTTCCACCCTAGAAACTTACCAAAGTGACCCATTTAACCCGAAATTTTAGCAGAAATCTAAATCTGGTCTCCGTTTTGCGAAATTCCTGTAACTTTTTTTTTAAATTGAAAGATCATCTTTAAAAAACCGACGCTTTGACGCTGGACAGCCAACTTATCGACGATTCGGTGACCAAGCTTATAACTTTTTTTTTTCCACCCTAGAAACTTACCAAAGTGACCCATTTAACCCGAAATTTTAGCAGAAATCTAAATCTGGTCTCCGTTTTGCGAAATTCCTGTAACTTTTTTTAAATTGAAAGATCATCTTTAAAAAAACCGACGCTTTGACGCTGGACAGCCACTTTACCGACGATTAGGTGACCAAGCCAATCACTTTTTTTCCAGCCTTAGAAACTTACCAAAGTGACCCATTTAACCCGAAATTTTAGCAGAAATCTAAATCTGGTCTCCGTTTTGCGAAATTCCCGTAACTTTTTTTTAAATTGAAAGATCATCTTTAAAAAACCGACGCTTTGACGCTGGACAGCCAACTTATCGACGATTCGGTGACCAAGCTTATAACTTTTTTTTTCCCTAGAAACTTACCAAAGTGACCCATTTAACCCGAAATTTTAGCAGAAATCTAAATCTGGTCTCCGTTTTGCGAAATTCCTGTAACTTTTTTAAATTGAAAGATCATCTTTAAAAAAACCGACGCTTTGACGCTGGACAGCCAACTTATCGACGATTCGGTGACCAAGCTTATAACTTTTTTTTTCCACCCTAGAAACTTACCAAAGTGACCCATTTAACCCGAAATTTTAGCAGAAATCTAAATCTGGTCTCCGTTTTGCGAAATTCCTGTAACTTTTTTTTAATTGAAAGATCATCTTTAAAAAAACCGACGCTTTGACGCTGGACAGCCACATTACCGACGATTCGGTGACCAAGCCAATCATTTTTTTTTTTTCCAGCCTTAGAAACTTACCAAAGTGACCCATTTAACCCGAAATTTTAGCAGAAATCTAAATCTGGTCTCCGTTTTGCGAAATTCCTGTAACTTTTTTTTTTTAAATTGAAAGATCATCTTTAAAAAAACCGACGCTTTGACGCTGGACAGCCAACTTATCGACGATTCGGTGACCAAGCTTATAACTTTTTTTTTACCCTAGAAACTTACCAAAGTGACCCATTTAACCCGAAATTTTAGCAGAAATCTAAATCTGGTCTCCGTTTTGCGAAATTCCTGTAACTTTTTTTTTAAATTGAAAGATCATCTTTAAAAAAACCGACGCTTTGACGCTGGACAGCCAACTTATCGACGATTCGGTGACCAAGCTTATAACTTTTTTTTTCCACCTAGAAACTTACCAAAGTGACCCATTTAACCCGAAATTTTAGCAGAAATCTAAATCTGGTCTCCGTTTTGCGAAATTCCCGTAACTTTTTTTTTAAATTGAAAGATCATCTTTAAAAAACCGACGCTTTGACGTTGGACAGCCAACTTATCGACGATTCGGTGACCAAGCTTATAACTTTTTTTCCACCCTAGAAACTTACCAAAGTGACCCATTTAACCCGAAATTTTAGCAGAAATCTAAATCTGGTCTCCGTTTTGCGAAATTCCTGTAACTTTTTTTTTTTTTTAAATTGAAAGATCATCTTTAAAAAAAAACCGACGCTTTGACGCTGGACAGCCAACTTATCGACGATTCGGTGACCAAGCTTATAACTTTTTTTTTCCACCCTAGAAACTTACCAAAGTGACCCATTTAACCCGAAATTTTAGCAGAAATCTAAATCTGGTCTCCGTTTTGCGAAATTCCTGTAACCTTTTTTTAATTTGAAAGATCATCTTTAAAAAACCCGACGCTTTGACGCTGGACAGCCACTTTACCGACGATTCGGTGACCAAGCCAATCACTTTTTTTTTTAGCCTTAGAAACTTACCAAAGTGACCCATTTAACCCGAAATTTTAGCAGAAATCTAAATCTGGTCTCCGTTTTGCGAAATTCCTGTAACTTTTTTTTTAAATTGAAAGATCATCTTTAAAAAAACCGACGCTTTGACGCTGGACAGCCAACTTATCGACGATTCGGTGACCAAGCTTATAACTTTTTTTTTTTTAGAAACTTACCAAAGTGACCCATTTAACCCGAAATTTTAGCAGAAATCTAAATCTGGTCTCCGTTTTGCGAAATTCCTGTAACTTTTTTTTAAATTGAAAGATCATCTTTAAAAAAACCGACGCTTTGACGCTGGACAGCCAACTTATCGACGATTCGGTGACCAAGCTTATAACTTTTTTTTTTTCCACCCTAGAAACTTACCAAAGTGACCCATTTAACCCGAAATTTTAGCAGAAATCTAAATCTGGTCTCCGTTTTGCGAAATTCCTGTAACTTTTTTTTAAATTGAAAGATCATCTTTAAAAAAACCGACGCTTTGACGCTGGACAGCCAACTTATCGACGATTCGGTGACCAAGCTTATAACTTTTTTTCCACCCTAAAACTTACCAAAGTGACCCATTTAACCCGAAATTTTAGCAGAAATCTAAATCTGGTCTCCGTTTTTGCGAAATTCCTGTAACTTTTTTTAAATTGAAAGATCATCTTTAAAAAAACCGACGCTTTGACGCTGGACAGCCAACTTATCGACGATTCGGTGACCAAGCTTATAACTTTTTTTTTTTCCACCCTAGAAACTTACCAAAGTGACCCATTTAACCCGAAATTTTAGCAGAAATCTAAATCTGGTCTCCGTTTTGCGAAATTCCTGTAACTTTTTTTAAATTGAAAGATCATCTTTAAAAAAACCGACGCTTTGACGCTGGACAGCCAACTTATCGACGATTCGGTGACCAAGCTTATAACTTTTTTTTTTACCCTAGAAACTTACCAAAGTGACCCATTTAACCCGAAATTTTAGCAGAAATCTAAATCTGGTCTCCGTTTTGCGAAATTCCCGTAACTTTTTTTTAAATTGAAAGATCATCTTTAAAAAAACCGACGCTTTGACGCTGGACAGCCAACTTATCGACGATTCGGTGACCAAGCTTATAACTTTTTTTTCCACCCTAGAAACTTACCAAAGTGACCCATTTAACCCGAAATTTTAGCAGAAATCTAAATCTGGTCTCCGTTTTGCGAAATTCCCGTAACTTTTTTAAATTGAAAGATCATCTTTAAAAAAACCGACGCTTTGACGTTGGACAGCCAACTTATCGACGATTCGGTGACCAAGCTTATAACTTTTTTTTTCCACCCTAGAAACTTACCAAAGTGACCCATTTAACCCGAAATTTTAGCAGAAATCTAAATCTGGTCTCCGTTTTGCGAAATTCCAGTAACTTTTTTTTTAAATTGAAAGATCATCTTTAAAAAACCGACGCTTTGACGCTGGACAGCCAACTTATCGACGATTCGGTGACCAAGCTTATAACTTTTTTTTTTACCCTTAGAAACTTACCAAAGTGACCCATTTAACCCGAAATTTTAGCAGAAATCTAAATCTGGTCTCCGTTTTGCGAAATTCCTGTAACTTTTTTTTAAATTGAAAGATCATCTTTAAAAAACCGACGCTTTGACGCTGGACAGCCAACTTATCGACGATTCGGTGACCAAGCTTATAACTTTTTTTTTTTACCCTAGAAACTTACCAAAGTGACCCATTTAACCCGAAATTTTAGCAGAAATCTAAATCTGGTCTCCGTTTTGCGAAATTCCTGTAACTTTTTTTTAAATTGAAAGATCATCTTTAAAAAAACCGACGCTTTGACGCTGGACAGCCAACTTATCGACGATTCGGTGACCAAGCTTATAACTTTTTTTTTTTCCACCCTAGAAACTTACCAAAGTGACCCATTTAACCCGAAATTTTAGCAGAAATCTAAATCTGGTCTCCGTTTTGCGAAATTCCTGTAACTTTTTTTTAAATTGAAAGATCATCTTTAAAAAAACCGACGCTTTGACGCTGGACAGCCAACTTATCGACGATTCGGTGACCAAGCTTATAACTTTTTTTCCACCTAGAAACTTACCAAAGTGACCCATTTAACCCGAAATTTTAGCAGAAATCTAAATCTGGTCTCCGTTTTGCGAAATTCCTGTAACTTTTTTAAATTGAAAGATCATCTTTAAAAAAACCGACGCTTTGACGCTGGACAGCCACTTTACGACGATTAGGTGACCAAGCCAATCACTTTTTTTTTAGCCTTAGAAACTTACCAAAGTGACCCATTTAACCCGAAATTTTAGCAGAAATCTAAATCTGGTCTCCGTTTTGCGAAATTCCTGTAACTTTTTTTAAATTGAAAGATCATCTTTAAAAAAACCGACGCTTTGACGCTGGACAGCCAACTTATCGACGATTCGGTGACCAAGCTTATAACTTTTTTTTTTTCCACCCTAGAAACTTACCAAAGTGACCCATTTAACCCGAAATTTTAGCAGAAATCTAAATCTGGTCTCCGTTTTGCGAAATTCCTGTAACTTTTTTTTTTAAATTGAAAGATCATCTTTAAAAAACCGACGCTTTGACGCTGGACAGCCACTTTACCGACGATTAGGTGACCAAGCCAATCACTTTTTTTTTAGCCTTAGAAACTTACCAAAGTGACCCATTTAACCCGAAATTTTAGCAGAAATCTAAATCTGGTCTCCGTTTTGCGAAATTCCCGTAACTTTTTTTTTTAAATTGAAAGATCATCTTTAAAAAAACCGACGCTTTGACGCTGGACAGCCAACTTATCGACGATTCGGTGACCAAGCTTATAACTTTTTTTTCCACCCTAGAAACTTACCAAAGTGACCCATTTAACCCGAAATTTTAGCAGAAATCTAAATCTGGTCTCCGTTTTGCGAAATTCCTGTAACTTTTTTTTTAAATTGAAAGATCATCTTTAAAAAAACCGACGCTTTGACGCTGGACAGCCAACTTTATCGACGATTCGGTGACCAAGCTTATAACACTTTTTTTTACCCTAGAAACTTACCAAAGTGACCCATTTAACCCGAAATTTTAGCAGAAATCTAAATCTGGTCTCCGTTTTGCGAAATTCCTGTAACTTTTTTTTTTAAATTGAAAGATCATCTTTAAAAAACCGACGCTTTGACGCTGGACAGCCAACTTATCGACGATTCGGTGACCAAGCTTATAACTTTTTTTTTTCCACCCTAGAAACTTACCAAAGTGACCCATTTAACCCGAAATTTTAGCAGAAATCTAAATCTGGTCTCCGTTTTGCGAAATTCCCGTAACTTTTTTTTAAATTGAAAGATCATCTTTAAAAAAACCGACGCTTTGACGCTGGACAGCCAACTTATCGACGATTCGGTGACCAAGCTTATAACTTTTTTTTTTTCCACCCTAGAAACTTACCAAAGTGACCCATTTAACCCGAAATTTTAGCAGAAATCTAAATCTGGTCTCCGTTTTGCGAAATTCCTGTAACTTTTTTTAAATTGAAAGATCATCTTTAAAAAAACCGACGCTTTGACGCTGGACAGCCACTTTACCGACGATTAGGTGACCAAGCTTATAACTTTTTTTTTAGCCTTAGAAACTTACCAAAGTGACCCATTTAACCCGAAATTTTAGCAGAAATCTAAATCTGGTCTCCGTTTTGCGAAATTCCGGTAAATTTTTTTAAATTGAAAGATCATCTTTAAAAAAACCGACGCTTTGACGATGGACAGCCAACTTATCGACGATTAGGTGACCAAGCCAATCACTATTTTTTTTTAACCCTTAGAAACTTACCAAAGTGACCCATTTAACCCGAAATTTTAGCAGAAATCTAAATCTGGTCTCCGTTTTGCGAAATTCCCGTAACTTTTTTTTAAATTGAAAGATCATCTTTAAAAAAACCGACGCTTTGACGCTGGACAGCCAACTTATCGACGATTCGGTGACCAAGCTTATAACTTTTTTTCCACCCTAGAAACTTACCAAAGTGACCCATTTAACCCGAAATTTTAGCAGAAATCTAAATCTGGTCTCCGTTTTGCGAAATTCCCGTAACTTTTTTTTTAAATTGAAAGATCATCTTTAAAAAACCGACGCTTTGACGCTGGACAGCCAACTTATCGACGATTCGGTGACCAAGCTTATAACTTTTTTTTTTTCCACCCTAGAAACTTACCAAAGTGACCCATTTAACCCGAAATTTTAGCAGAAATCTAAATCTGGTCTCCGTTTTGCGAAATTCCAGTAACTTTTTTTTTTAAATTGAAAGATCATCTTTAAAAAAACCGACGCTTTGACGTTGGACAGCCAACTTATCGACGATTCGGTGACCAAGCTTATAACTTTTTTTTTTTCCACCCTAGAAACTTACCAAAGTGACCCATTTAACCCGAAATTTTAGCAGAAATCTAAATCTGGTCTCCGTTTTGCGAAATTCCTGTAACTTTTTTTTTTAAATTGAAAGATCATCTTTAAAAAAACCGACGCTGACGACAGCCACTTTACCGACGATTAGGTGACCAAGCCTATCACTTTTTTTTTTTAGCCTTAGAAACTTACCAAAGTGACCCATTTAACCCGAAATTTTAGCAGAAATCTAAATCTGGTCTCCGTTTTGCGAAATTCCTGTAACTTTTTTTTAAATTGAAAGATCATCTTTAAAAAAACGACGCTTTGACGCTGGACAGCCAACTTATCGACGATTCGGTGACCAAGCTCATAACTTTTTTTCCACCCTAGAAACTTACCAAAGTGACCCATTTAACCCGAAATTTTAGCAGAAATCTAAATCTGGTCTCCGTTTTGCGAAATTCCTGTAACTTTTTTTTTTAAATTGAAAGATCATCTTTAAAAAAACCGACGCTTTGACGCTGGACAGCCACTTTACCGACGATTAGGTGACCAAGCCAATCACTTTTTTTTTTAGCCTTAGAAACTTACCAAAGTGACCCATTTAACCCGAAATTTTAGCAGAAATCTAAATCTGGTCTCCGTTTTGCGAAATTCCTGTAACTTTTTTTTTAAATTGAAAGATCATCTTTAAAAAAACCGACGCTTTGACGCTGGACAGCCAACTTATCGACGATTCGGTGACCAAGCTTATAACTTTTTTTTTTTCCACCCTAGAAACTTACCAAAGTGACCCATTTAACCCGAAATTTTAGCAGAAATCTAAATCTGGTCTCCGTTTTGCGAAATTCCCGTAACTTTTTTTTAAATTGAAAGATCATCTTTAAAAACCGACGCTTTGACGTTGGACAGCCAACTTACCGACGATTCGGTGACCAAGCTTATAACTTTTTTTTTTACCCTAGAAACTTACCAAAGTGACCCATTTAACCCGAAATTTTAGCAGAAATCTAAATCTGGTCTCCGTTTTGCGAAATTCCTGTAACTTTTTTTAAATTGAAAGATCATCTTTAAAAAAACCGACGCTTTGACGCTGGACAGCCACTTTACCGACGATTAGGTGACCAAGCCAATCATTTTTTTTTAGCCTTAGAAACTTACCAAAGTGACCCATTTAACCCGAAATTTTAGCAGAAATCTAAATCTGGTCTCCGTTTTGCGAAATTCCTGTAACTTTTTTTTAAATTGAAAGATCATCTTTAAAAAAACCGACGCTTTGACGCTGGACAGCCAACTTATCGACGATTCGGTGACCAAGCTTATAACTTTTTTTTTTTTTACCTAGAAACTTACCAAAGTGACCCATTTAACCCGAAATTTTAGCAGAAATCTAAATCTGGTCTCCGTTTTGCGAAATTCCTGTAACTTTTTTTTTTAATTGAAAGATCATCTTTAAAAAACGCTTTGACGCTGGACAGCCACTTTACCGACGATTCGGTGACCAAGCTTATAACTTTTTTTTTTTCCACCCTAGAAACTTACCAAAGTGACCCATTTAACCCGAAATTTTAGCAGAAATCTAAATCTGGTCTCCGTTTTGCGAAATTCCCGTAACTTTTTTTTTAAATTGAAAGATCATCTTTAAAAAAACCGACGCTTTGACGCTGGACAGCCAACTTATCGACGATTCGGTGACCAAGCTTATAACTTTTTTTTTTCCACCCTAGAAACTTACCAAAGTGACCCATTTAACCCGAAATTTTAGCAGAAATCTAAATCTGGTCTCCGTTTTGCGAAATTCCAGTAACTTTTTTTTTAAATTGAAAGATCATCTTTAAAAAAACCGACGCTTTGACGTTGGACAGCCAACTTATCGACGATTCGGTGACCAAGCTTATAACTTTTTTTTTACCCTAGAAACTTACCAAAGTTACCCATTTACCCCGTAATTTTAGCAGAAATCTAAATCTGGTCTCCGTTTTGCGAAATTCCTGTAACTTTTTTTTAAATTGAAAGATCATCTTTAAAAAAACCGCTTTGACGCTGGACAGCCAACTTATCGACGATTAGGTGACCAAGCCAATAACTTTTTTTTTTACCTTAGAAACTTACCAAAGTGACCCATTTAACCCGAAATTTTAGCAGAAATCTAAATCTGGTCTCCGTTTTGCGAAATTCCTGTAACTTTTTTTTTAAATTGAAAGATCATCTTTAAAAAAACCGACGCTTTGACGCTGGACAGCCAACTTATCGACGATTCGGTGACCAAGCTTATAACTTTTTTTTTCCACCCTAGAAACTTACCAAAGTGACCCATTTAACCCGAAATTTTAGCAGAAATCTAAATCTGGTCTCCGTTTTGCGAAATTCCTAGTAACTTTTTTTTTTAAATTGAAAGATCATCTTTAAAAAAACTGACGCTTTGACGCTGGACAGCCAACTTTACCGACGATTAGGTGACCAAGCCATCACTTTTTTTTTTTTTCCACCTTAGAAACTTACCAAAGTGACCCATTTAACCCGAAATTTTAGCAGAAATCTAAATCTGGTCTCCGTTTTGCGAAATTCCTGTAACTTTTTTTTTTTAAATTGAAAGATCATCTTTAAAAAAACCGACGCTTTGACGTTGGACAGCCAACTTATCGACGATTCGGTGACCAAGCTTATAACTTTTTTTTTTCCACCCTAGAAACTTACCAAAGTGACCCATTTAACCCGAAATTTTAGCAGAAATCTAAATCTGGTCTCCGTTTTGCGAAATTCCTGTAACTTTTTTTTAAATTGAAAGATCATCTTTAAAAAAACCGACGCTTTGACGTTGGACAGCCACTTTACCGACGATTAGGTGACCAAGCCAATAACTTTTTTTTTTTAGCCACCCTAGAAACTTACCAAAGTGACCCATTTAACCCGAAATTTTAGCAGAAATCTAAATCTGGTCTCCGTTTTGCGAAATTCCCGTAACTTTTTTTTTTTAAATTGAAAGATCATCTTTAAAAAAAACCGACGCTTTGACGCTGGACAGCCAACTTTATCGACGATTAGGTGACCAAGCCTATCACTTTTTTTTTAGCCTTAGAAACTTACCAAAGTGACCCATTTAACCCGAAATTTTAGCAGAAATCTAAATCTGGTCTCCGTTTTGCGAAATTCCTGTAACTTTTTTTTTAAATTGAAAGATCATCTTTAAAAAAACCGACGCTTTGACGCTGGACAGCCAACTTATCGACGATTCGGTGACCAAGCTTATAACTTTTTTTTTTTCACCCTAGAAACTTACCAAAGTGACCCATTTAACCCGAAATTTTAGCAGAAATCTAAATCTGGTCTCCGTTTTGCGAAATTCCTGTAACTTTTTTTTTTTAAATTGAAAGATCATCTTTAAAAAAACCGACGCTTTGACGCTGGACAGCCAACTTATCGACGATTAGGTGACCAAGCTTATAACTTTTTTTTTACCCTAGAAACTTACCAAAGTGACCCATTTAACCCGAAATTTTAGCAGAAATCTAAATCTGGTCTCCGTTTTGCGAAATTCCTGTAACTTTTTTTTAAATTGAAAGATCATCTTTAAAAAAACCGACGCTTTGACGCTGGACAGCCAACTTTACCGACGATTAGGTGACCAAGCCAATCACTTTTTTTTTTTTTTAGCCTTAGAAACTTACCAAAGTGACCCATTTAACCCGAAATTTTAGCAGAAATCTAAATCTGGTCTCCGTTTTGCGAAATTCCTGTAACTTTTTTTTTTTTTAAATTGAAAGATCATCTTTAAAAAAACCGACGCTTTGACGCTGGACAGCCACTTTACCGACGATTAGGTGACCAAGCCAATCACTTTTTTTTTAGCCTTAGAAACTTACCAAAGTGACCCATTTAACCCGAAATTTTAGCAGAAATCTAAATCTGGTCTTCGTTTTGCGAAATTCCTGTAACTTTTTTTTTTAAATTGAAAGATCATCTTTAAAAAAACCGACGCTGGACAGCCACTTTACCGACGATTAGGTGACCAAGCCAATCACTTTTTTTTTTTTTTTAGCCTTAGAAACTTACCAAAGTGACCCATTTAACCCGAAATTTTAGCAGAAATCTAAATCTGGTCTCCGTTTTGCGAAATTCCCGTAACTTTTTTTTTTAAATTGAAAGATCATCTTTAAAAAAACCGACGCTTTGACGCTGGACAGCCAACTTATCGACGATTCGGTGACCAAGCTTATAACTTTTTTTTTACCCTAGAAACTTACCAAAGTGACCCATTTAACCCGAAATTTTAGCAGAAATCTAAATCTGGTCTCGTTTTGCGAAATTCCTGTAACTTTTTTTTAAATTGAAAGATCATCTTTAAAAAAACCGACGCTTTGACGCTGGACAGCCAACTTATCGACGATTCGGTGACCAAGCTTATAACTTTTTTTTTAGAAACTTACCAAAGTGACCCATTTAACCCGAAATTTTAGCAGAAATCTAAATCTGGTCTCCGTTTTGCGAAATTCCTGTAACTTTTTTTTAAATTGAAAGATCATCTTTAAAAAAACCGACGCTTTGACGCTGGACAGCCAACTTTATCGACGATTAGGTGACCAAGCTTATAACTTTTTTTTTCCAGCCTTAGAAACTTACCAAAGTGACCCATTTAACCCGAAATTTTAGCAGAAATCTAAATCTGGTCTCCGTTTTGCGAAATTCCAGTAACTTTTTTTTAAAATTGAAAGATCATCTTTAAAAAACCGACGCTTTGACGCTGGACAGCCAACTTACGACGATTAGGTGACCAAGCTTATAACTTTTTTTTAGCACCCTAGAAACTTACCAAAGTGACCCATTTAACCCGAAATTTTAGCAGAAATCTAAATCTGGTCTTCGTTTTGCGAAATTCCTGTAACTTTTTTTAAAATTGAAAGATCATCTTTAAAAAAACCGACGCTTTGACGCTGGACAGCCAACTTATCGACGATTCGGTGACCAAGCTTATAACTTTTTTTTTTTCCACCCTAGAAACTTACCAAAGTGACCCATTTAACCCGAAATTTTAGCAGAAATCTAAATCTGGTCTCCGTTTTGCGAAATTCCTGTAACTTTTTTTTTTTAATTGAAAGATCATCTTTAAAAAACCGACGCTTTGACGCTGGACAGCCAACTTATCGACGATTCGGTGACCAAGCTTATAACTTTTTTTTTTCCACCCTAGAAACTTACCAAAGTGACCCATTTAACCCGAAATTTTAGCAGAAATCTAAATCTGGTCTCCGTTTTGCGAAATTCCTGTAACTTTTTTTTAAATTGAAAGATCATCTTTAAAAAAACCGACGCTTTGACGCTGGACAGCCAACTTATCGACGATTCGGTGACCAAGCTTATAACTTTTTTTTTCCACCCTAGAAACTTACCAAAGTGACCCATTTAACCCGAAATTTTAGCAGAAATCTAAATCTGGTCTCCGTTTTGCGAAATTCCCGTAACTTTTTTTTTTAAATTGAAAGATCATCTTTAAAAAACCGACGCTTTGACGTTGGACAGCCAACTTATCGACGATTAGGTGACCAAGCTTATCACTTTTTTTTTCCACCCTTAGAAACTTACCAAAGTGACCCATTTAACCCGAAATTTTAGCAGAAATCTAAATCTTGTCTCCGTTTTGCGAAATTCCTGTAACTTTTTTTTTTAAAATTGAAAGATCATCTTTAAAAAAACCGACGCTTTGACGCTGGACAGCCAACTTATCGACGATTCGGTGACCAAGCTTATAACTTTTTTTTTTTTTCACCCTAGAAACTTACCAATGTGAACCATTTAACCCGAAATTTTACCAGAAATCTAAATCTGGTCTCCGTTTTGCGAAATTCCTGTAACTTTTTTTTTAAATTGAAAGATCATCTTTAAAAAAACCGACGCTTTGACGCTGGACAGCCAACTTACCGACGATTAGGTGACCAAGCCAATAACTTTTTTTTTTCCAGCCTTAGAAACTTACCAAAGTGACCCATTTAACCCGAAATTTTAGCAGAAATCTAAATCTGGTCTCCGTTTTGCGAAATTCCTGTAACTTTTTTTTTAATTGAAAGATCATCTTTAAAAAACCGACGCTTTGACGCTGGACAGCCAACTTATCGACGATTAGGGTGACCAAGCTTATAACACTTTTTTTTTTTCCACCTTAGAAACTTACCAAAGTGACCCATTTAACCCGAAATTTTAGCAGAAATCTAAATCTGGTCTCCGTTTTGCGAAATTCCTGTAACTTTTTTTTTTAAATTGAAAGATCATCTTTAAAAAAACCGACGCTTTGACGCTGGACAGCCAACTTATCGACGATTAGGTGACCAAGCCATAACTTTTTTTTTTACCCTTAGAAACTTACCAAAGTGACCCATTTAACCCGAAATTTTAGCAGAAATCTAAATCTGGTCTCCGTTTTGCGAAATTCCTGTAACTTTTTTTTAAATTGAAAGATCATCTTTAAAAAAACCGACGCTTTGACGTTGGACAGCCAACTTTATCGACGATTATGGTGACCAAGCTTATAACACTTTTTTTTTAGCCTAGAAACTTACCAAAGTGACCCATTTAACCCGAAATTTTAGCAGAAATCTAAATCTGGTCTCCGTTTTGCGAAATTCCTGTAACTTTTTTTTAAATTGAAAGATCATCTTTAAAAAAACCGACGCTGACGCTGGACAGCCACTTTACCGACGATTAGGTGACCAAGCCAATCACTTTTTCTTTTAGCCTTAGAAACTTACCAAAGTGACCCATTTAACCCGAAATTTTAGCAGAAATCTAAACCTGGTCTTCGTTTTGCGAAATTCTCGTAACCTTTTTTAAATTGAAAGATCATCTTTAAAAAAAAACCGACGCTGGACAGCCACTTACTGACGATTAGGTGACCAAGCCAATCACTTTTCTTTTTAGCCTTAGAAACGTACCAAAGTGACCCATTTAACCCGAAATTTTAGCAGAAATCTAAATCTGGTCTCCGTTTTGCGAAATTCCTGTAACGTTTTTTTTAAATTGAAAGATTATCTTAAAAAAACTGACGCTTTGACGCTGGACAGCCACTTTACCGACGATTAGGTGACCGAGCCAATCACTTTTCTTTAGCAGAAACTTACCAAAGTGACCCATTTAACCCAAAATTTTAGCAGAAATCTAAATCTGGTCTTCGTTTTTATGAAATTCCTGTAACTTTTTTAATTGAAAGATCATATTAAAAAAACCGACGCTTGACGCTGGACAGCCAACTTATCGACGATTAGGTGACCAAGCTAATAACTTTTTTTTTACCCTTAGAAACTTACCAAAGTGACCCATTTAACCCAAAATTTTAGCAGAAATCTAAATCTGGTCTCCATTTAAAGGAAATTCCAGTAACTTGTTTTTAAAATAGAAAAGATAATCTTTAAAAAACCAACGCTTTGACGCTGGACAGCCAATTTATCGACGATTCGGTGCTTAAGCTTATAACTTTTTTTTCCACCCTAGAAAATTACCAAAGTGACCCATTTAACCTGAAATTTCAGCAGAAATCTAAATCTGGTCTCCGTTTTTGCGAAATTCCAGTAACTTTGTTTTTAAATTGAAAGATCATCTTAAAAAACCGGCTTTGACGCTGGACAGCCACTTTACTGACGATTAGTGACCAAGCCTATCACTTTTTTTGTATTTAGCCTTAGAAACTTACCAAAGTGAACCATTTAACCCGAAAATTTTAGCATAAATCTAAATCTTTGTCTCCGTTTTGCGAAATTACTGTAACTTTTTTTAAATTGAAAGATTATCTTAAAAAAACTGACGCTTTGACGCTGGACAGCCAACTTATCGATGATTCGGTGACCGGAGCTTATAACTTTTTTTCCACCCTAGAAACTTACCAAAGTGACCCATTTAACCTGAAATTTTAGCAGAAATCTAAATCTGGTCTTCGTTTTGCGAAATTCCTGTAACTTTGTTAATTGAAAGATCATCTTTAAAAAAAACGACGCTGGACAGCCACTTTACCGACGATTATGTGACCAAGCCATCACTACTTTTTTAGCCTTAGAAACTTACCAAAGTGAACCATTTAACCCGAAATTTTAGCAGAAATCTAAATCTGGTCTCCGTTTTGCGAAATTCCTGTAACTTTTTTTAAATTGAAAGATTATCTTAAAAAAACTGACGCTTTGACGCTGGACAGCCACTTATCGACGATTAGGTGACCGAGCCAATCACTTTTTTTTAGCCTTAGAAACTTACCAAAGTGACTCCATTTAACCCGAAAATTTAGCAGAAATCAAATCTGGTCTCCGTTTTGAAATTCCCGTAACTTTTTAAAAATGAAAGATCATCTTTAAAAATACCGACGCTTTGACGTTGGACAGCCAACTTATCGACGATTCGGTGAACAAGCTTATAAAATTTTTTCCACCCTAGAAACTTACCAAAGTGACCCATTTAACCCGAAATTTTAGCAGAAATCTAAATCTGGTCTCCAGTTTTGCGAAATTCTCGTAACTTTGTTTTTAAAAATGAAAGATCATCTTTAAAACCGAGCTTTGACGCTGGACAGCCAACTTACCGACGATTCGGTGACCAAGCTTTCACAAATTTTTTTCCACCCTAGAACTTACCAAAAGTGACCCATTTAACCCGAAATTTAAGCAGAAATCTAAATCTGGTCTTCGTTTTGCGAAATTCCTGCAACTTTGTTTTTAATTGAAAGATCATCTTTTAAAAAACTGACGCTGGACAGCCACTTTACTGACGATTATGTGACCAAGCCTATCACTTTTAGCCTTAGAAACTTACCAAGAAAGTGACCCATTTAACACGAAATTTTAGCAGAAATCTAAATCTGGTCTCCGTTTTGGTGAAATTCCTGTAACCTTTTAATTGAAAGATCATCTTAAAAAACCGACGCTTTGACGTTGGACAGCCAACTTATCGACGATTCGGTGATCAAGCTTATAAACTTTTTTTTTTCCACCCTAGAAACTTACCAAAGTGACCAATTAAACCCGAAATTTTAGCAGAAATCTAAATCTGGTCTCCGTTTTGTGAAATTTTGTAACTTTAAAAATGAGAGATCATCTTTAAAAAAACCGACGCTTTGACGTTGGACAGCCAACTTTACCGACGATTAGTGAACAAGCTTACAAATTTTTTTTTTCCAGCCTTAGAAATCCTACCAAAGTGACCCATTTAACCTGAAATTTAAGCATAAATCTAAACCTGGTCTCCGTTTTGCGAAATTCCTGTAACTTTTTTTTTAAATTGAAAGATCATCTTTAAAAACCGACGCTGGACAGCCACTTTACCGACGATTAGTGACCAAGCTCTATCACTTTTTTTAGCCTTAGAAACTTACCAAAGTGACCCATTTAACCCGAAATTTTAGCAGAAATCTAAATCTGGTCTCCGTTTTTGCGAAATTCCCGTAACCTTTTTTTAAATTGAAAGATCATCTTTAAAAACCGACGCTTTGACGCTGACAGCCACTTTACCGACGATTCGGTGACCGGAGCTTATAACTTTTTTTTTTCCACCCTAGAAACTTACCAAAGTGACCCATTTAAAACCGAAATTTTAGCAGAAATCTAAATCTGGTCTTCGGGTTTTATGAAATTCCTGTAATTTTTTTTTAATTGAAAGATCATCTTTAAAAACTGACGCTTTGACGCTGGACAGCCAACTTATCGGACGATTAGGTGACCAAGCCAATAACTTTTTTTTTAGCACCCTAGAAACTACCAAAGTGACCCATTTAACCCGAAATTTTAGCAGAAATCTAAATCTGGTCTCCGTTAGCGAAATTCTGTAACTTGTTTTTAACTGAAAGATCATCTTTAAAAACCAACGCTTTGACGCTGGACAGCCAATTTTACCGACGATTAGGTGACCAAGCCAATAACTTTTTTTTTTTAGCCTTGTAAGAAACTTACCAAAGTGACCCATTTAACCCGAAATTTTAGCAGAAATCTAAACCTGGTTCCGTTTTGCGAAATTCCAGTAACTTTTTTTAAAATTGTAAGATCATAAAAAAACTTACGCTTTGACGCTGGACAGCCACTTATCGACGATTCGGTGACCAAGCTTAGAACTGTATTTTTTTCCAGCCCCAGAAACTTCTACCAGTGACCCATTTAACCCGAAATTTTAGCAGAAATCTAAATCTGGTCTCCGTTTTGCGAAATTACTGCAACTTTAAACTGAAAGATCATCTTTAAAAACGACGCTTGACGTTGGACAGCCAACTTATCGATGATTCGGTGCTTAAGCTTATAACTTTTTTTTCCAATCTGTAACTTACTAAAGTGACCCATTTAACCTGAAATTCTACATAAATCTAAATCTGGTCTCCGTTTTGCGAAATTCCTGTGACTTGTTTTTAAATTGAAGATCATCTTTAAAAACCGACGCTGGACAGCCAATTTTACCGACCATTAGTGACCAAGCCTATCACTTTTTTTTAGCCTTAGAAACTTACCAAAGTGAACCATTTAACCCGAAATTTTAGCAGAAATCTAAAATCTGGTCTCCGTCTTATGAAATTCCTGTAACTTTTTTTTTAAATTGAAAGATTATCTTTAAAAACTGACGCTTTGACGCTGGACAGCCACTTTACCGACGATTGGGTGACCGAGCTTATCACTTTTTTCCAGCCTTAGAAACTTACCAAAGTGATTCATTTAACCCGAAAATTTAGTATAAATCTAAATCTGGTGTCCGTTTTGCGAAATTCCTGTAATTTTTTTTTAAATTGAAAGATCATCTTTAAAAATACCGACGCTTTGACACTGGACAGCCACTTTATCGACGATTCGGTGACGAAGCCAATCACTTTCCTTTTTTCCACCTTAGAAACTTACCAAAGTGACCCATTTAACCCAAAATTTTAGCAGAAATCTAAATCTGGTCTTCGTTTTGCAAAATTCCTGTAACTTTTTTTTAATTGAAAGATCATCTTTAAAAACCGGCTTTGACGCTGGACAGCCACTTTTACCGACGATTATGTGACCAAGCCAATCACTTTTTTTTAGCCTTAGAAAACTTACCAAAGTGACCCATTTAACCCTGAAATTTTAGCAGAAATCTAAATCTGGTCTCCGTTTTGGCGAAATTCCTTGTAACTTTGTTTTTTTAAATTGAAAGATCATCTTAAAAAACCGACGCTGGCCAGCCACTTTACCGACGATTAGGTGACCAAGCCAATCACTTTTTTTTTAGCCTTAGAAACTTACCAAAGTGACCCATTTAACCCGAAATTTTAGCAGAAATCTAAATCTGGTCTCCGTTTTGCGAAATTCCTGTAACCTTTTTTAATTGAAAGATCATCTTTAAAAACTGACGCTTTGACGCTGGACAGCCAACTTATCGACGATTAGGTGACCAAGCTTATAACTTTTTTTTTTACCCTAGAAACTTACCAAAGTGACCCATTTAACCCGAAATTTTAGCAGAAATCTAAATCTGGTCTCCGTTTTGCGAAATTCCTGTAACGTTTTTTTTAAATTGAAAGATTATCTTAAAAAACTGACGCTTTGACGCTGGACAGCCACTTTTTACCGACGATTACGTGACCGAGCCAATCACTTTTTCTTTAGCCTTAGAAACTTACCAAAGTGACCCATTTAACCCCAAATTTTAGCAGAAATCTAAATCTGGTCTTCGTTTTGCGAAATTCCTGTAACTTTTTTTTTTTAATTGACAGATCATCTTAAAAAACTGACGCTGACAGCCACTTTACCGACGATTAGGTGACCAAGCCAATCACTTTTTTCTTTAGCCTTAGAAACTTACCAAAAGTGACCATTTAACCCGAAATTTTAGCAGAAATCTAAATCTGGTCTCCGTTTTGCGAAATTCCTGCAACTTTTTTTAAAATAGAAAGATCATCTTTAAAAAACCAACGCTTTGACGCTGGACAGCCAATTTATCGACGATTCGGTGACCAAGCTTATAACTTTTTTTTCCACCCTAGAAAAATTACCAAAGTGACCCATTTAACCCGAAATTTTAGCATAAATCTAAACCTGGTCTCCGTTTTATGAAATTCCAGTAACTTTTTTTTTTTAATTAAAAGATCATCTTAAAAAAACTGACGCTTTGACGCTGGACAGCCACTTTACCGACGATTAGGTGACCAAGCCTATCACTGTATTTTTAGCCTTAGAAACTTACCAAAGTGAACCATTTAACCCAAAATTTTAGCAGAAATCTAAATCTTGTCTCCGTTTTGCGAAATTACTGTAACTTTTTTTAAATTGAAAGATCATCTTTAAAAACCGACGCTTTGACGTTGGACAGCCAACTTATCGATGATTCGGTGCTTAAGCTATAACTTTTTTTTTCCACCCTAGAAACTTACTAAAGTGACTTTTTTAACCTTAAATTTTAGCAGAAATCTAAATCTGGTCTCCGTTTTGCGAAATTCCTGTAACTTTGTTTTTAAATTGAAAGATCATCTTTAAAAAAACCGACGCTGGACAGCCACTTTACCGACGATTAGTGACCAAGCCTATCACTTTTTAGCCTTAGAAACTTACCAAAAGTGAACCATTTAACCCGAAATTTTAGCATAAATCTAAATCTGGTCTCCGTTTTGCGAAATTCCTGTAACTTTTTTTTTTTAAATTGAAAGATTATCTTAAAAACTTTGACGCTGGACAGCCACTTTTAGACCGAGCTGCCTTAGAACTCTACCAAAGCCCATTTAACCCGAAATTTTAGCAGAAATCTAAATCTGGTCTCCGAAATTCCGTAACCTTTTTTTAAAATGAAAGATCATCTTTAAAAAACCGACGCTTTGACGTTGGACAGCCAACTTTCGAGATTCCACCAAGCTTACAAATTTTTTTTTTTTTCCACCCTAGAAACTTACCAAAGTGACCCATTTAACCCGAAATTTTAGCAGAAATCTAAATCTGGTCTCCGTTTTGCGAAATTCCTGTAACTTTTTAATTGAAAGATCATCTTTAAAAAAACCGACGCTTTGCGCTGACAGCCACTTTACCGACGATTATGTGACCAAGCCTATCACTTTTTTTAGCCTTAGAAACTTACCAAAGTGACCCATTTAACCCGAAATTTTAGCAGAAATCTAAATCTGGTCTCCGTTTTGCGAAATTCCTGTAACCTTTTTTTTAATTGAAAGATCATCTTTTAAAACCGACGCTTTGACGCTGGACAGCCAACTTATCGACGATTCGGTGACCAAGCTTATAACTTTTTTTTTTTTCCACCCTAGAAACTTACCAAAGTGACCATTTAACCCGAAATTTTAGCAGAAATCTAAATCTGGTCTCCGTTTTTATGAAATTCCTGTAATTTTTTAAATTGAAAGATCATCTTTAAAAACCGACGCTTTGACGCTTCGACAGCCACCTTATCGACGATTCGGTGACCAAGCTTATAATTTTTTTCCACCCTAGAAACTTACCAAAGTGACCCATTTAACCCGAAATTTTAGCATAAATCTAAATCTGGTCTCCGTTTTGCGAAATTCCAGTAACTTTTTTTTAAATTGAAAGATTTATCTTTAAAAACTGACGCTTTGACGTTGACAGCCACTTTACCGACGATTAGGTGACCGAGCCAATCACTTTTTCTTTTTAGCCTTAGAAACTTACCAAAGTGACCCATTTAACCCGAAATTTTAGCAGAAATCTAAATCTGGTCTCCGTTTTGCGAAATTCCTGTAACTTTTTTTAAATTGAAAGATCATCTTTAAAAAAATCGACGCTTTGACGTTGGACAGCCAACTTATCGACGATTCGGTGACCATGCTTATAACTTTTTTTCCACCCTAGAAACTTACCAAAGTGACCATTTAACCGAAATTTTAGCAGAAATCTAAATCTGGTCTCCGTTTTGCGAAATTCCCGTAACTTTTTTAAAATGAAAGATCATCTTTAAAAACCGACGCTTTGACGTTGGACAGCCAACTTATCGACGATTCGGTGACCAAGCTACAAATTTTTTCACCCTAGAAACTTACCAAAGTGACCCATTTAACCCGAAATTTTAAGCATAAATCTAAATCTGGTCTCCGTTTTGCGAAATTCCTGTAACTTTGTTTTTAAACTTAAAGATCATCAAAAAAACCGACGCTGACAGCACTTTACCGACGATTAGTGACCAAGCCTATCACTTTTTTAGCCTTAGAAACTTACCAAAGTGACCCATTTAACCCGAAATTTTAGCAGAAATCTAAATCTGGTTTTTTGCGAAATTCCTGTAACCTTTTTTTAATTGAAAGATCACCTTTAAAAACCGACGCTTTGACGCTGGACAGCCAACTTATCGACGATTCGGTGACCGAGCTTTTATAACTTTTTTTTTCCACCCTAGAAACTTACCAAAGTGACCCATTTAACCAGAAATTTTAGCAGAAATCTAAATCTGGTCTCCGTTTTGCGAAATTCCAGTAATTTTTTTAAATTGAAAGATCATCTTTAAAAACTGACGCTTTGACGCTGGACAGCCAACTTATCGACGATTCGGTGACCAAGCTTTTATAACTCGGAAACTGTGACCCATTTAACCCGCTCTAAATCTGGCTCCGTTTTATGAAATTCCTGTAACTTTTTTTAAATTGAAAGATTATCTTAAAAAACTGACGCTTTGACGCTGGAAGCCACTTTACTACGATTAGTGACCGAGCCAATCAAGCCTTAGAAATTTCAGCATTTAACCCGAAATCTAAATCTGGTCTCCGTTTTGCGAAATTCCTAACTTTGTTTTTAAATTGAAACATCATCTTTAAAAAAACTGACGCTTTGACGTTGGACAGCCAACTTATCGATGATTCGGTGCTTAAGCTTATAACAGCCACCCTAGAAACTTACTAAAGTGACTTTTTAACCTGAAATTTAGCCGAAATCTAAATCTGGTCTCCGTTTTGCGAAATTCCTGTAACTTTGTTTTTAAATTGAAAGATCATCTTTAAAACCGACGCTGGACAGCCACTTTACTGACGATTAGTGAAAGCCTATCACTTTTTTTTTAGCCTTAGAAACTTACCAAAGTGAACCATTTAACCCGAAATTTTAGCATAAATCTAAATCTGGTCTCCGTTTTGCGAAATTCCTGTAACTTTTTTTAAATTGAAAGATTATCTTAAAAACTGACGCTTTGACGCTGGACAGCCACTTTACCGACGATTAGTGACCGAGCCAATCACTTTTTCTTTAGCCTTAGAAACTTACCAAAGTGACCCATTTAACCCGAAATTTTAGCAGAAATCTAAATCTGGTCTCCGTTTTGCGAAATTCCCGGTAACTTTTTTAAATTGAAAGATCATCTTTAAAAACCGACGCTTTGACGTTGGACAGCCAACTTATCGATGATTCGGTGCTTAAGCTTATAACTTTTTTTCCACCCTAGAAACTTACTAAAGTGACTTTAACCTGAAATTTTAGCAGAAATCTAAATCTGGTCTCCGTTTTGCGAAATTCCTGAACTTTGTTTTTAAATTGAAAAGATCATCTTTAAAAACCGACGCTGGACAGCCACTTTACTGACGATTAGGGTGACCAAAGCCTATCACTAGCCTTAGAAACTTACCAAAGTGAACCATTTAACCCGAAATTTTAGCATAAATCTAAATCTGGTCTCCGTTTTGCGAAATTCCTGTAACTTTTTTTAAATTGAAAGATTATCTTAAAAAAACTGACGCTTTGACGCTGGACAGCCACTTTAACGACGATTAGGTGACCGAGCCAATCACTTTTCTTTTAGCCTTAGAAACTTACCAAAGTGACCCATTTAACCCGAAATTTTAGCAGAAATCTAAATCTGGTCTCCGTTTTGCGAAATTCCCGCAACTTTTTTTTTTTAAAATGAAAGATCATCTTTAAAACTGACGCTTTGACGTTGGACAGCCAACTGATCGACGATTCGGTGACCAAGCTTACAAATTTTTTTCCACCCTAGAAACTTACCAAAGTGACCCATTTAACCCGAAATTTAAGCATAAATCTAAATCTGGTCTCCGTTTTGCGAAATTCCTGTAACTTTGTTTTTAAATTGAAAGATCATCTTTAAAAAAAAAAAATAGACGCTGGACAGCCACTTTACCGACGATTAGGTGACCAAGCCTATCACTTTTTTTAGCCTTAGAAACTTACCAAAGTGACCCATTTAACCCGAAATTTTAGCAGAAATCTAAATCTGGTCTCCGTTTTGCGAAATTCCTGTAACCTTTTTTTAATTGAAAGATCACCTTTAAAAAAACCGACGCTTTGACGCTGGACAGCCAACTTATCGACGATTCGGTGACCAAGCTTATAACTTTTTTTCCACCCTTAGAAACTTACCAAAGTGACCCATTTAACCCGAAATTTTTAGCAGAAATCTAAATCTGGTCTCCGTTTTGCGAAATTCCTGTAATTTTTTTTAAATTGAAAGATCATCTTTTAAAAACCGACGCTTTGACGCTGGACAGCCACCTTATCGACGATTCGGTGACCAAGCTTATAATTTTTTTTTCCACCCTAGAAACTTACCAAAGTGACCCATTTAACCCGAAATTTTAGCATAAATCTAAATCTGGTCTCCGTTTTGCGAAATTCCTGTAACTTTTTTTTAAATTGAAAGATTATCTTAAAAACTGACGCTTTGACGCTGGACAGCCACTTTACCGACGATTAGGTGACCGAGCCAATCACTTTTCTTTTAGCCTTAGAAACTTACCAAAGTGACCCATTTAACCCGAAATTTTAGCAGAAATCTAAATCTGGTCTCCGTTTTGCGAAATTCCTGTAACCTTTTTTTTAATTGAAAGATCATCTTTAAAAAAACCGACGCTTTGACGTTGGACAGCCAACTTATCGACGATTCGGTGACCATGCTTATAACTTTTTTTTTTCCACCCTAGAAACTTACCAAAGTGACCCATTTAACCGGAAATTTTAGCAGAAATCTAAATCTGGTCTCCGTTTTGCGAAATTCCTGTAACGTTTTTTTAAAATGAAAGATCATCTTTAAAAACCGACGCTTTGACGTTGGACAGCCAACTTTATCGACGATTCGGTGACCAAGCTTACAAATTTTTTTTTACCAGAAACTTACCAAAGTGACCCATTTAACCCGAAATTTAAGCATAAATCTAAATCTGGTCTCCGTTTTGCGAAATTCCTGTAACTTTGTTTTTAAATTGAAAGATCATCTTTAAAACCGACGCTGGACAGCCACTTTACCGACGATTAGTGACCAAGCCTATCACTTTTTTTTTTTTTAGCCTTAGAAACTTACCAAAGTGACCCATTTAACCCGAAATTTTAGCAGGCAGAAATCTAAATCTGGTCTCCGTTTTGCGAAATTCCTGTAACTTTTTTTAATTGAAAGATCACCTTTGAAAACCGACGCTTTGACGCTGGACAGCCAACTTATCGACGATTCGGTGACCAAGCTTATAACTTTTTTTTTTCCACCCTAGAAACTTACCAAAGTGACCCATTTAACCAGAAATTTTAGCAGAAATCTAAATCTGGTCTCCGTTTTGCGAAATTCCAAAAATTTTTTTTAAATTGAAAGATCATCTTTAAAAACTGACGCTTTGACGCTGGACAGCCAACTTATCGACGATTAGGTGACCAAGCTTATAACTGTTTTTTTTCCACCCTAGAAACTTACCAAAGTGAACCATTTAACCCGAAATTTTAGCAGAAATCTAAATCTGGTCTCCGTTTTGAAATTCCTGTAACTTTTTTTAAATTGAAAGATTATCTTAAAAAAACTGACGCTTTGACGCTGGACAGCCACTTTACTGATGATTAGGTGACTTAAGTCAATCACTTTTTTTCCCTTAGAAACTTACCAAAGTGACCCATTTAACCCGAAATTTTAGCAGAAATCTAAATCTGGTCTCCGTTTTGCGAAATTCCCGTAACTTTTTTTTTAAATTGAAACATCATCTTTAAAAAACTGACGCTTTGACGTTGGACAGCCAACTTTATCGATGATTAGGTGACCAAGCTATAACTTTTTTCCACCCTAGAAACTTACTAAAGTGACTTTTTTAACCCGAAATTTTAGCAGAAATCTAAATCTGGTCTCCGTTTTGTGAAATTCCTGTAACTTTGTTTTTAAATTGAAAGATCATCTTTAAAAACCGGCTTTGACGCTGACAGCCACTTTACTGACGATTAGGTGACCGAGCCAATCACTTTTTTAGCCTTAGAAACTTACCAAAGTGAACCATTTAACCCGAAATTTTAGCATAAATCTAAATCTGGTCTCCGTTTTGCGAAATTCCTGTAACTTTTTTTTTTTTTTAAATTGAAAGATTATCTTAAAAAAAAACTGACGCTTTGACGCTGGACAGCCACTTTACCGACGATTAGTGACCGAGCCAATCACTTTTTTAGCCTTAGAAACTTACCAAAAGTGACCCATTTAACCCGAAATTTTAGCAGAAATCTAAATCTGGTCTCCGTTTTGCGAAATTCCCGTAACTTTTTTTTTTAAATTGAAAGATCATCTTTAAAAAAAAACCGACGCTTTGACGTTGGACAGCCAACTTATCGACGATTCGGTGACCAAGCTTTTATAACTTTTTTTTTCCACCCTAGAAACTTACCAAAGTGACCCATTTAACCCGAAATTTTAGCAGAAATCTAAATCTGGTCTCCGTTTTGCGAAATTCTGTAACTTTGTTTTTTAAATTGAAAGATCATCTTTAAAAACCGACGCTTTGACGTTCGACAGCCAACTTATCGACGATTCGGTGACCAAGCTTATAACTTTTTTTTCCACCCTAGAAACTTACCAAAGTGACCCATTTAACCCGAAATTTTAGCATAAATCTAAACCTGGTCTCCGTTTTGCGAAATTCCAGTAACTTTGTTTTTAAATTGAAAGATCATCTTTAAAAAACCGACGCTTTGACGCTGGACAGCCAACTTATCGACGATTCGGTGACCAAGCTTATAACTTTTTTTTCCACCCTTAGAAATTTACCAAAATGACCTATTTAACCCGAAATTTTAGCAGAAATCTAAATCTGGTCTCCGTTTTGCGAAATTCCTGTAACCTTTTTTAAATTGAAAGATCATCTTAAAAAACTGACGCTTTGACGCTGGACAGCCAACTTATCGACGATTCGGTGACCAAGCTTATAACTTTTTTTTTCCACCCTAGAAACTTACCAAAGTGACCCATTTAACCCGAAATTTTAGCATAAATCTAAATCTGGTCTCCGTTTTGCGAAATTCCTGTAACTTTTTTTAAATTGAAAGATTATCTTAAAAAAACTGACGCTTTGACGCTGGACAGCCACTTTTACCGACGATTAGGTGACCGAGTTAATCACTTTTCTTTTTAGCCTTAGAAACTTACCAAAGTGACCCATTTAACCCGAAATTTTAGCAGAAATCTAAATCTGGTCTCCGTTTTGCGAAATTCCCGTAACTTTTTTTTTAAATTGAAAGATCATCTTTAAAAAAACCGACGCTTTGACGTTGGACAGCCAACTTATCGATGATTCGGTGCTTAAGCTTATAACTTTTTTTTCCACCCTAGAAACTTACTAAAGTGACTTTTTTAACCCGAAATTTTAGCAGAAATCTAAATCTGGTCTCCGTTTTGCGAAATTCCTGTAACTTTTTTTTTAAATTGAAAGATCATCTTTAAAAAAAAAAAAACGACGCTGGACAGCCACTTTACCGATGATTAGGTGACCAAGCTATCACTTTTTTTCCAGCCTTAGAAACTTACCAAAGTGAACCATTTAACCTGAAATTTTAGCATAAATCTAAATCTGGTCTCCGTTTTTATGAAATTCCTGTAACTTTTTTTTTAAATTGAAAGATTATCTTAAAAAACTGACGCTTTGACGCTGGACAGCCACTTTACCGACGATTAGGTGACCGAGCCAATCACTTTTCTTTTTAGCCTTAGAAACTTACCAAAGTGACCCATTTAACCCGAAATTTTAGCAGAAATCTAAATCTGGTCTCCGTTTTGCGAAATTCCCGTAACTTTTTTTTTTAAATTGAAAGATCATCTTTAAAAAAACCGACGCTTTGACGTTGGACAGCCAACTTATCGACGATTCGGTGCTTAAGCTTATCACTTTTTTTTTTTTCCACCCTAGAAACTTACTAAAGTGACTTTTAACCTGAAATTTTAGCAGAAATCTAAATCTGGTCTCCGTTTTGCGAAATTCCTGTAACTTTGTTTTTAAATTGAAAGATCATCTTAAAAAAAAACCGACGCTGGACAGCCACTTTACTGACGATTAGGTGACCAAGCCTAATCACTTTTTTTTAGCCTTAGAAACTTACCAAAGTGAACCATTTAACCCGAAATTTTAGCATAAATCTAAATCTGGTCTCCGTTTTGCGAAATTCCTGTAACTTTTTTTTTTAAATTGAAAGATTATCTTTAAAAACTGACGCTTTGACGCTGGACAGCCACTTTAACGACGATTAGGTGACCGAGCCAATCACTTTTTCTTTTAGCCTTTAGAAACTTACCAAAGTGACCCATTTAACCCGAAATTTTAGCAGAAATCTAAATCTGGTCTCCGTTTTGCGAAATTCCCGTAACTTTTTAAAATGAAAGATCATCTTTAAAAAAACTGACGCTTTGACGTTGGACAGCCAACTGATCGACGATTCGGTGACCAAGCTTTACAAATTTTTTTTTCCACCCTAGAAACTTACCAAAGTGACCCATTTAACCCGGAAATTTAAGCATAAATCTAAATCTGGTCTCCGTTTTGCGAAATTCCTGTAACTTTGTTTTTTTAAATTGAAAGATCATCTTTAAAAAAACCGACGCTGGACAGCCACTTTACCGACGATTAGGTGACCAAGCCTATCACTTTTTTTTTTAGCCTTAGAAACTTACCAAAGTGACCCATTTAACCCGAAATTTTAGCAGAAATCTAAATCTGTCTCCGTTTTGCGAAATTCCTGTAACCTTTTTTTAATTGAAAGATCACCTTTAAAAACCGACGCTTTGACGCTGGACAGCCAACTTATCGACGATTCGGTGACCAAGCTTATAACTTTTTTTTTCCACCCTAGAAACTTACCAAAGTGACCCATTTAACCCGAAATTTTAGCAGAAATCTAAATCTGGTCTCCGTTTTATGAAATTCCTGTAATTTTTTTTTAAATTGAAAGATCATCTTTAAAAAAACCGACGCTTTGACGCTGGACAGCCACCTTATCGACGATTCGGTGACCAAGCTTATAATTTTTTTTTTTCCACCCTAGAAACTTACCAAAGTGACCCATTTAACCCGAAATTTTAGCATAAATCTAAATCTGGTCTCCGTTTTGCGAAATTCCTGTAACTTTTTTTCTAAATTGAAAGATTATCTTAAAAAAACTGACGCTTTGACGCTGGACAGCCACTTTACTGACGATTAGGTGACCGAGCCAATCACTTTTCTTTTTAGCCTTAGAAACTTACCAAAGTGACCCATTTAACCCGAAATTTTAGCAGAAATCTAAATCTGGTCTCCGTTTTGCGAAATTCCCGTAACTTTTTTTTTAAATTGAAAGATCATCTTTAAAAAAACCGACGCTTTGACGTTGGACAGCCAACTTATCGACGATTCGGTGACCAAGCTTATAACTTTTTTTTTCCACCCTAGAAACTTACCAAAGTGACCCATTTAACCCGAAATTTTAGCAGAAATCTAAATCTGGTCTCCGTTTTGCGAAATTCCCGTAACTTTTTTTTTTTAAATGAAAGATCATCTTTAAAAAAACCGACGCTTTGACGTTGGACAGCCAACTTATCGACGATTCGGTGACCAAGCTATAAATTTTTTTCCACCCTAGAAACTTACCAAAGTGACCCATTTAACCCGAAATTTAAGCATAAATCTAAATCTGGTCTCCGTTTTGCGAAATTCCTGTAACTTTGTTTTTAAATTGAAAGATCATCTTTAAAAAAACCGACGCTGGACAGCCACTTTACCGACGATTAGGTGACCAAGCCTATCACTTTTTTTTTAGCCTTAGAAACTTACCAAAGTGACCCATTTAACCCGAAATTTTAGCAGAAATCTAAATCTGGTCTCCGTTTTGCGAAATTCCTGTAACTTTTTTTTTAATTGAAAGATCACCTTTAAAAACTGACGCTTTGACGCTGGACAGCCAACTTATCGACGATTCGGTGACCAAGCTTATAACTTTTTTTTTCCACCCTAGAAACTTACCAAAGTGACCCATTTAACCAGAAATTTTAGCAGAAATCTAAATCTGGTCTCCGTTTTGCGAAATTCCTGTAATTTTTTTTTAAATTGAAAGATCATCTTTAAAAAAACCGACGCTTTGACGCTGGACAGCCAACTTATCGACGATTCGGCCAAGCTTATAACTTTTTTTTTTTTTCCACCTAGAAACTTACCAAAGTGACCCATTTAACCCGAAATTTTAGCATAAATCTAAATCTGGTCTCCGTTTTGCGAAATTCCTGTAACTTTTTTTTTAAATTGAAAGATTATCTTAAAAAAACTGACGCTTTGACGCTGGACAGCCACTTTACCGACGATTAGGTGACCGAGTCAATCACTTTTCTTTAGCCTTAGAAACTTACCAAAGTGACCCATTTAACCCGAAATTTTAGCAGAAATCTAAATCTGGTCTCCGTTTTGCGAAATTCCCGTAACCTTTTTTTTAAATTGAAACATCATCTTTAAAAACCGACGCTTTGACGTTGGACAGCCAACTTATCGATGATTCGGTGCTTAAGCTTATAACTTTTTTCCACCCTAGAAACTTACTAAAGTGACTTTAACCCGAAATTTTAGCCGAAATCTAAATCTGGTCTCCGTTTTGCGAAATTCCTGTAACTTTGTTTTTAAATTGAAAGATCATCTTTAAAACCGACGCTGGACAGCCACTTTACCGACGATTAGGTGACCAAGCCTATCACTTTTTTTAGCCTTAGAAACTTACCAAAGTGAACCATTTAACCCGAAATTTTAGCATAAATCTAAATCTGGTCTCCGTTTTGCGAAATTCTGTAACTTTTTTTAAATTGAAAGATTATCTTAAAAAAACTGACGCTTTGACGCTGGACAGCCACTTTACCGACGATTAGGTGACCGAGCCAATCACTTTTCTTTTTTAGCCTTAGAAACTTACCAAAGTGACCCATTTAACCCGAAATTTTAGCAGAAATCTAAATCTGGTCTCCGTTTTGCGAAATTCCCGTAACTTTTTTTTAAATTGAAAGATCATCTTTAAAAAAAAACCGACGCTTTGACGTTGGACAGCCAACTTATCGACGATTCGGTGACCAAGCTTATAACTTTTTTTTTCCACCCTAGAAACTTACCAAAGTGACCCATTTAACCCGAAATTTAAGCATAAATCTAAATCTGGTCTCCGTTTTGCGAAATTCTGTAACTTTGTTTTTAAATTGAAAGATCATCTTTAAAAAAACTGACGCTTTGACGCTGGACAGCCAACTTATCGACGATTCGGTGACCAAGCTTATAACTTTTTTTCCACCCTAGAAACTTACCAAAGTGACCCATTTAACCCGAAATTTTAGCATAAATCTAAATCTGGTCTCCGTTTTGCGAAATTCCTGTAACTTTTTTTTTAAATTGAAAGATCATCTTTAAAAAAACCGACGCTTTGACGCTGGACAGCCAACTTATCGACGATTCGGTGACCAAGCTTATAACTTTTTTTTTCCACCCTAGAAAATTACTAAAGTGACCCATTTAACCCGAAATTTTAGCATAAATCTAAATCTGGTCTCCGTTTTGCGAAATTCCTGTAACTTTGTTTTTAAATTGAAAGATCATCTTTAAAAACCGACGCTTTGACGCTGGACAGCCAACTTATCGACGATTCGGTGACCAAGCTTATAACTTTTTTTTTCCACCCTAGAAACTTACCAAAGTGACCCATTTAACCCGAAATTTTAGCATAAATCTAAATCTGGTCTCCGTTTTGCGAAATTCCTGTAACTTTTTTTTAAATTGAAAGATCATCTTTAAAAAAACCGACGCTTTGACGCTGGACAGCCAACTTATCGACGATTCGGTGACCAAGCTTATAACTTTTTTTTTTCCACCCTAGAAAATTACTAAAGTGACCCATTTAACCCGAAATTTTAGCAGAAATCTAAATCTGGTCTCCGTTTTGCGAAATTCCTGTAACTTTTTTTTAAATTGAAAGATCATAAAAAAAACCGACGCTTTGACGCTGGACAGCCAACTTATCGACGATTCGGTGACCAAGCTTATAACTTTTTTTTTCCACCCTAGAAACTTACCAAAGTGACCCATTTAACCCGAAATTTAAGCATAAATCTAAATCTGGTCTCCGTTTTGCGAAATTCCAGGGACTTTTTTTTAAATTGAAAGATTATGTTAAAAAAACTGACGCTTTGACGCTGGACAGCCAATTTACCGACGATTAGGTGACCAAGCTTATAACTTTTTTTTTCCACCCTAGAAACTTACCAAAGTGACCCTTTTAACTGAAATTTTAGCAGAAATCTAAATCTGGTCTCCGTTTTTATGAAATTCCTGTAACTTTTTTTTAAATTGAAAGATCATCTTTAAAAACCGACGCTTTGACGCTGGACAGCCAACTTATCGACGATTGGGTGACCAAGCTTATAACTTTTTTTTTCCACCCTAGAAACTTACCAAAGTGACCCATTTAACCCGAAATTTTAGCATAAATCTAAATCTGGTCTCCGTTTTTGAAATTCCTGTAACTTTTTTTTTAATTGAAAGATCATCTTAAAAAAACTGACGCTTTGACGCTGGACAGCCACTTTACCGACGATTAGGTGACCAAGCCAATCACTTTTCTTTTTAGCCTTAGAAACTTACCAAAGTGACCCATTTAACCCGAAATTTTAGCAGAAATCTAAACCTGGTCTTCGTTTTGCGAAATTCCCGTAACCTTTTTTTTTAAATTGAAAGATCATCTTTAAAAAAACCGACGCTGGACAGCCACTTTACCGACGATTAGGTGACCAAGCGTATCACTTTTCTTTTAGCCTTAGAAACTTACCAAAGTGACCCATTTAACCCGAAATTTTAGCAGAAATCTAAATCTGGTCTCCGTTTTGCGAAATTCCCGTAACTTTTTTTTTAAAATGAAAGATCATCTTTAAAAAAACCGACGCTTTGACGTTGGACAGCCAACTTATCGACGATTCGGTGACCAAGCTTACAAATTTTTTTTTCCACCCTAGAAACTTACCAAAGTGACCCATTTAACCCGAAATTTAAGCATAAATCTAAATCTGGTCTCCGTTTTGCGAAATTCCTGTAACTTTTTTTTAAATTGAAAGATCATCTTTAAAAAAACCGACGCTGGACAGCCACTTTACCGACGATTAGGTGACCAAGCCTATCACTTTTTTTTAGTCTTAGAAACTTACCAAAGTGAACCATTTAACCCGAAATTTTAGCATAAATCTAAATCTGGTCTCCGTTTTGCGAAATTCCTGTAACTTTTTTTTAAATTGAAAGATTATCTTAAAAAAATGACGCTTTGACGCTGGACAGCCACTTTAGCGACGATTAGGTGACCGAGCCAATCACTTTTTCTTTAGCCTTAGAAACTTACCAAAGTGACCCATTTAACCCGAAATTTTAGCAGAAATCTAAATCTGGTCTCCGTTTTGCGAAATTCCTGCAACTTTTTTTTAAATTGAAAGATCATCTTTAAAAAAACCGACGCTTTGACGTTGGACAGCCAACTTATCGACGATTCGGTGACCAAGCTTATAACTTTTTTTTTTCCACCCTAGAAACTTACCAAAGTGACCCATTTAACCCGAAATTTAAGCATAAATCTAAATCTGGTCTCCGTTTTGCGAAATTCCTGTAACTTTGTTTTTAAATTGAAAGATCATCTTTAAAAAAACCGACGCTTTGACGCTGGACAGCCAACTTATCGACGATTCGGTGACCAAGCTTATAACTTTTTTTTTTTCCACCCTAGAAACTTACCAAAGTGACCCATTTAACCCGAAATTTTAGCATAAATCTAAATCTGGTCTCCGTTTTGCGAAATTCCTGTAACTTTTTTTTAAATTGAAAGATCATCTTTAAAAAAACCGACGCTTTGACGCTGGACAGCCAACTTATCGACGATTCGGTGACCAAGCTTATAACTTTTTTTTTTTCCACCCTAGAAAATTACTAAAGTGTCCCATTTAACCCGAAATTTTAGCATAAATCTAAATCTGGTCTCCGTTTTGCGAAATTCCTGTAACTTTGTTTTTAAATTGAAAGATCATCTTTAAAAAAACCGACGCTTTGACGCTGGACAGCCAACTTATCGACGATTCGGTGACCAAGCTTATAACTTTTTTTTTTTCCACCCTAGAAACTTACCAAAGTGACCCATTTAACCCGAAATTTTAGCATAAATCTAAATCTGGTCTCCGTTTTATGAAATTCCTGTAACTTTTTTTTTAAATTGAAAGATCATCTTTAAAAAAACCGACGCTTTGACGCTGGACAGCCAACTTATCGACGATTCGGTGACCAAGCTTATAACTTTTTTTCCACCCTAGAAAATTACTAAAGTGACCCATTTAACCCGAAATTTTAGCAGAAATCTAAATCTGGTCTCCGTTTTGCGAAATTCCTGTAACTTTTTTTTAAATTGAAAGATCATAAAAAAACCGACGCTTTGACGCTGGACAGCCAACTTATCGACGATTCGGTGACCAAGCTTATAACTTTTTTTTTCCACCCTAGAAACTTACCAAAGTGACCCATTTAACCCGAAATTTAAGCATAAATCTAAATCTGGTCTCCGTTTTGCGAAATTCCAGTGACTTTTTTTTTAAATTGAAAGATTATGTTAAAAAAACTGACGCTTTGACGCTGGACAGCCAATTTACCGACGATTAGGTGACCAAGCTTATAACTTTTTTTTTCCACCCTAGAAACTTACCAAAGTGACCCTTTTAATCCGAAATTTTAGCAGAAATCTAAATCTGGTCTCCGTTTTGCGAAAATTCCTGTAACTTTTTTTAAATTGAAAGATCATCTTTAAAAAACCGACGCTTTGACGCTGGACAGCCAACTTATCGACGATTGGGTGACCAAGCTTATAACTTTTTTTTTTCCACCCTAGAAACTTACCAAAGTGACCCATTTAACCCGAAATTTTAGCATAAATCTAAATCTGGTCTCCGTTTTGCGAAATTCCTGTAACTTTTTTTTTAAATTGAAAGATCATCTTAAAAAACTGACGCTTTGACGCTGGACAGCCACTTTACCGACGATTAGGTGACCAAGCCAATCACTTTTCTTTTAGCCTTAGAAACTTACCAAAGTGACCCATTTAACCCGAAATTTTAGCAGAAATCTAAACCTGGTCTTCGTTTTGCGAAATTCCCGTAACCTTTTTTTTAAATTGAAAGATCATCTTTAAAAAAACCGACGCTGGACAGCCACTTTACCGACGATTAGGTGACCAAGCCAATCACTTTTCTTTTTAGCCTTAGAAACTTACCAAAGTGACCCATTTAACCCGAAATTTTAGCAGAAATCTAAATCTGGTCTCCGTTTTGCGAAATTCCTGTAACCTTTTTTAATTGAAAGATCACCTTTAAAAACCAACGCTTTGACGCTGGACAGCCAACTTATCGACGATTCGGTGACCAAGCTTATAACTTTTTTTTTTTTCCACCCTAGAAACTTACTAAAGTGACCCATTTAACCCGAAATTTTAGCAGAAATCTAAATCTGGTCTCCGTTTTGCGAAATTCCTGTAATTTTTTAAATTGAAAGATCATCTTTAAAAAAACCGACGCTTTGACGCTGGACAGCCACCTTATCGACGATTAGGTGACCAAGCTTATAACTTTTTTTTTTTTTTCCTCCCTAGAAACTTACTAAAGTGACCCATTTAACCCGAAATTTTAGCATAAATCTAAACCTGGTCTCCGTTTTGCGAAATTCCAGTAACTTTTTTTAAATTGAAAGATTATCTTAAAAAAAACTGACGCTTTGACGCTGGACAGCCACTTTACCGACGATTAGGTGACCGAGCCAATCACTTTTTTTTTTAGCCTTAGAAACTTACCAAAGTGACCCATTTAACCCGAAATTTTAGCAGAAATCTAAATCTGGTCTCGGTTTTACGAAATTCCTTAACTTTTTTTTTTAAATTGAAAGATCATCTTTAAAAAATACCGACGCTTTGACGTTGGACAGCCAACTTATCGACGATTCGGTGACCAAGCTTATAACTTTTTTTTCCACCCTAGAAACTTACCAAAGTGACCCATTTAACCCGAAATTTTAGCAGAAATCTAAATCTGGTCTCCGTTTTGCGAAATTCCCGTAACTTTTTTTTTTAAAATGAAAGATCATCTTTAAAAAAACCGACGCTTTGACGTTGGACAGCCAACTTATCGACGATTCGGTGACCAAGCTTACAAATTTTTTTTTCCACCCTAGAAACTTACCAAAGTGACCCATTTAACCCGAAATTTAAGCATAAATCTAAATCTGGTCTCCGTTTTGCGAAATTCCTGTAACTTTGTTTTTAAATTGAAAGATCATCTTTAAAAACCGACGCTGGACAGCCACTTTACCGACGATTAGGTGACCAAGCCTATCACTTTTTTTTTATAGCCTTAGAAACTTACCAAAGTGACCCATTTAACCCGAAATTTTAGCAGAAATCTAAATCTGGTCTCCGTTTTGCGAAATTCCTGTAACCTTTTTTTAATTGAAAGATCATCTTTAAAAAAACCGACGCTTTGACGCTGGACAGCCAACTTATCGACGATTCGGTGACCAAGCTTATAACTTTTTTTTTTCCAGCCTAGAAACTTACCAAAGTGACCCATTTAACCGGAAATTTTAGCAGAAATCTAAATCTGGTCTCCGTTTTGCGAAATTCCCGTAACTTTTTTTTAAAATGAAAGATCATCTTTAAAAAAACTGACGCTTTGACGTTGGACAGCCAACTTATCGACGATTCGGTGACCAAGCTTACAAATTTTTTTTTCCACCCTAGAAACTTACCAAAGTGACCCATTTAACCCGAAATTTAAGCATAAATCTAAATCTGGTCTCCGTTTTGCGAAATTCCTGTAACTTTGTTTTTAAATTGAAAGATCATCTTTAAAAACCGACGCTGGACAGCCACTTTACCGACGATTAGGTGACCAAGCCTATCACTTTTTTTTTTTTAGTCTTAGAAACTTACCAAAGTGAACCATTTAACCCGAAATTTTAGCATAAATCTAAATCTGGTCTCCGTTTTGCGAAATTCCTGTAACTTTTTTTTAAATTGAAAGATTATCTTAAAAAAATGACGCTTTGACGCTGGACAGCCACTTTACCGACGATTAGGTGACCGAGCCAATCACTTTTCTTTTAGCCTTAGAAACTTACCAAAGTGACCCATTTAACCCGAAATTTTAGCAGAAATCTAAATCTGGTCTCCGTTTTGCGAAATTCCCGTAACTTTTTTTTTTTAAATTGAAAGATCATCTTTAAAAACCGACGCTTTGACGTTGGACAGCCAACTTATCTACGATTCGGTGACCAAGCTTATAACTTTTTTTTTTCCACCCTAGAAAATTACCAAAGTGACCCATTTAACCCGAAATTTAAGCATAAATCTAAATCTGGTCTCCGTTTTGCGAAATTCCTGTAACTTTGTTTTTTAAATTGAAAGATCATCTTTAAAAAAATCGACGCTTTGACGCTGGACAGCCAACTTATCGACGATTCGGTGACCAAGCTTATAACTTTTTTTTCCACCCTAGAAACTTACCAAAGTAACCCATTTAACCCGAAATTTTAGCATAAATCTAAATCTGGTCTCCGTTTTGCGAAATTCCTGTAACTTTTTTTAAATTGAAAGATCATCTTTAAAAACCGACGCTTTGACGCTGGACAGCCAACTTATCGACGATTCGGTGACCAAGCTTATAACTTTTTTTTTCACCCTAGAAAATTACCAAAGTGACCCATTTAACCCGAAATTTTAGCATAAATCTAAATCTGGTCTCCGTTTTGCGAAATTCCTGTAACTTTGTTTTTAAATTGAAAGATCATCTTTAAAAACCGACGCTTTGACGCTGGACAGCCAACTTATCGACGATTCGGTGACCAAGCTTATAACTTTTTTTTTCCACCCTAGAAACTTACCAAAGTGACCCATTTAACCCGAAATTTTAGCATAAATCTAAATCTGGTCTCCGTTTTGCGAAATTCCTGTAACTTTTTTTAAATTGAAAGATCATCTTTAAAACCGACGCTTTGACGCTGGACAGCCAACTTATCGACGATTCGGTGACCAAGCTTATAACTCACTTTTTTTCCACCCTAGAAAATTACTAAAGTGACCCATTTAACCCGAAATTTTAGCAGAAATCTAAATCTGGTCTCCGTTTTGCGAAATTCCTGTAACTTTTTTTAAATTGAAAGATCATAAAAAAACCGACGCTTTGACGTTGGACAGCCAACTTATCGACGATTCGGTGACCAAGCTTATAACTTTTTTTTTTCCACCCTAGAAAATTACCAAAGTGACCCATTTAACCCGAAATTTAAGCATAAATCTAAATCTGGTCTCCGTTTTGCGAAATTCCAGGGACTTTTTTTTAAATTGAAAGATTATGTTAAAAAAACTGACGCTTTGACGCTGGACAGCCAATTTACCGACGATTAGGTGACCAAGCTTATAACTTTTTTTTCCACCCTAGAAACTTACCAAAGTGACCCATTTAATCCGAAATTTTAGCAGAAATCTAAATCTGGTCTCCGTTTTGCGAAATTCCTGTAACTTTTTTAAATTGAAAGATCATCTTTAAAAAACCGACGCTTTGACGCTGGACAGCCAACTTATCGACGATTGGGTGACCAAGCTTATAACTTTTTTTTCCACCCTAGAAACTTACCAAAGTGACCCATTTAACCCGAAATTTTAGCATAAATCTAAATCTGGTCTCCGTTTTGCGAAATTCCTGTAACTTTTTTTTTAAATTGAAAGATCATCTTAAAAAAACTGACGCTTTGACGCTGGACAGCCAATTTACCGACGATTAGGTGACCAAGCCTATCACTTTTTTTTTATCCTTAGAAACTTACCAAAGTGACCCATTTAACCCGAAATTTTAGCAGAAATCTAAACCTGGTCTTCGTTTTGCGAAATTCCCCGTAACCTTTTTTAAATTGAAAGATCATCTTTAAAAAACCGACGCTGGACAGCCACTTTACCGACGATTAGGTGACCAAGCCAATCACTTTTTCTTTTAGCCTTAGAAACTTACCAAAGTGACCCATTTAACCCGAAATTTTAGCAGAAATCTAAATCTGGTCTCCGTTTTGCGAAATTCCTGTAACCTTTTTAATTGAAAGATCACCTTTAAAAACCGACGCTTTGACGCTGGACAGCCAACTTATCGACGATTCGGTGACCAAGCTTATAACTTTTTTTCCACCCTAGAAACTTACCAAAGTGACCCATTTAACCCGAAATTTTAGCAGAAATCTAAATCTGGTCTCCGTTTTATGAAATTCCTGTAATTTTTTTAAATTGAAAGATCATCTTTAAAAAAACCGACGCTTTGACGCTGGACAGCCACCTTATCGACGATTCAGTGACCAAGCTTATAACTTTTTTTTTTCCACCCTAGAAACTTACCAAAGTGACCCATTTAACCCGAAATTTTAGCATAAATCTAAATCTGGTCTCCGTTTTGCGAAATTCCTGTAACTTTTTTTTTAAATTGAAAGATTATCTTAAAAAAACTGACGCTTTGACGCTGGACAGCCACTTTACCGACGATTAGGTGACCGAGCCAATCACTTTTCTTTTTAGCCTTAGAAACTTACCAAAGTGACCCATTTAACCCGAAATTTTAGCAGAAATCTAAATCTGGTCTCCGTTTTGCGAAATTCCTGCAACTTTTTTTTTTAAATTGAAAGATCATCTTTAAAAATACCGACGCTTTGACGTTGGACAGCCAACTTATCGACGATTCGGTGACCATGCTTATAACTTTTTTTTTCCACCCTAGAAACTTACCAAAGTGACCCATTTAACCGAAATTTTAGCAGAAATCTAAATCTGGTCTCCGTTTTGCGAAATTCCCGTAACTTTTTTTTTAAAATGAAAGATCATCTTTAAAAAAACCGACGCTTTGACGTTGGACAGCCAACTTATCGACGATTCGGTGACCAAGCTTACAAATTTTTTTTCCACCCTAGAAACTTACCAAAGTGACCCATTTAACCCGAAATTTAAGCATAAATCTAAATCTGGTCTCCGTTTTGCGAAATTCCTGTAACTTTGTTTTTAAATTGAAAGATCATCTTTAAAAACCGACGCTGGACAGCCACTTTACCGACGATTAGGTGACCAAGCCTATCACTTTTTTTTTAGCCTTAGAAACTTACCAAAGTGACCCATTTAACCCGAAATTTTAGCAGAAATCTAAATCTGGTCTCCGTTTTGCGAAATTCCTGTAACCTTTTTTAATTGAAAGATCACCTTTAAAAAAACCGACGCTTTGACGCTGGACAGCCAACTTATCGACGATTCGGTGACCAAGCTTATAACTTTTTTTTTATCCCTAGAAACTTACTAAAGTGACCCATTTAACCCGAAATTTTAGCAGAAATCTAAATCTGGTCTCCGTTTTGCGAAATTCCTGTAACTTTGTTTTTAAATTGAAAGATCATCTTTAAAAAAACCGACGCTGGACAGCCACTTAACCGACGATTAGGTGACCAAGCCTATCAATTTTTTTAGCCTTAGAAACTTACCAAAGTGAACCATTTAACCCGAAATTTTAGCATAAATCTAAATCTGGTCTCCGTTTTGCGAAATTCCTGTAACTTTTTTTTTAAATTGAAAGGTTATCTTAAAAACTGACGCTTTGACGCTGGACAGCCACTTTACCGACGATTAGGTGACCGAGTCAATCACTTTTCTTTTTTTTTTAGCCTTAGAAACTTACCAAAGTGACCCATTTAACCCGAAATTTTAGCAGAAATCTAAATCTGGTCTCCGTTTTGCGAAATTCCCGTAACTTTTTTTTTAAATTGAAAGATCATCTTTAAAAAAACCGAAGCTTTGATGTTGGACAGCCAACTTATCTACGATTCGGTGACCAAGCTTATAACTTTTTTTTTCCAGCCTAGAAACTTACCAAAGTGACCCATTTAACCCGAAATTTTAGCAGAAATCTAAATCTGGTCTCCGTTTTGCGAAATTCCTGTAACTTTTTTTAAATTGAAAGATCATCTTTAAAAAACCGACGCTTTGACGCTGGACAGCCAACTTATCGACGATTCGGTGACCAAGCCAATAACTTTTTTTTTCCACCCTTAGAAAATTACTAAAGTGACCCATTTAACCCGAAATTTTAGCATAAATCTAAATCTGGTCTCCGTTTTTATGAAATTCCTGTAACTTTGTTTTTAAATTGAAAGATCATCTTTAAAAAAACCGACGCTTTGACGCTGGACAGCCAACTTATCGACGATTCGGTGACCAAGCTTATAACTTTTTTTCCACCCTAGAAACTTACCAAAGTGACCCATTTAACCCGAAATTTTAGCAGAAATCTAAATCTGGTCTCCGTTTTGCGAAATTCCTGTAACTTTTTTTAAATTGAAAGATCATCTTTAAAAAACCGACGCTTTGACGTTGGACAGCCAACTTATCGACGATTAGGTGACCAAGCTTATAACTTTTTTTTCCACCCTAGAAACTTACCAGAGTGACCCATTTAACCCGAAATTTAAGCATAAATCTAAATCTGGTCTCCGTTTTGCGAAATTCCAGGGACTTTTTTTAATTGAAAGATTATGTTTAAAAAAACTGACGCTTTGACGCTGGACAGTCAATTTACCGACGATTAGGTGACCAAGCTTATAACTTTTTCCACCTAGAAAACTTACCAAAGTGACCCATTTTAACCCGAAATTTTAGCAGAAATCTAAATCTGGTCTCCGTTTTGCGAAATTCCTGTAACTTTTTTTAAATTGAAAGATCATCTTTAAAAACCGACGCTTTGACGCTGGACAGCCAACTTATCGACGATTGGGTGACCAAGCTTATAACTTTTTTTTTTCCACCCTAGAAACTTACCAAAGTGACCCATTTAACCCGAAATTTTAGCAGAAATCTAAATCTGGTCTCCGTTTTGCGAAATTCCTGTAACTTTTTTAAATTGAAAGATCATCTTTAAAAAAAAACTGACGCTTTGACGCTGGACAGCCACTTATCGACGATTAGGTGACCAAGCTTAATCACTTTTTTTTCCCTTAGAAACTTACCAAAGTGACCCATTTAACCCGAAATTTTAGCAGAAATCTAAAACCTGGTCTCCGTTTTGCGAAATTCCCGTAACTTTTTTTTTAAATTGAAAGATCATCTTTAAAAACCGACGCTGGACAGCCACTTACTGACGATTAGGTGACCAAGCCAATCAATTTTTTTTTAGCCTTAGAAACTTACCAAAGTGATCCATTTAACTCGAAATTTTACCAGAAATCTAAATCTGGTCTCCGTTTTGCGAAATTCCTGTAACCTTTTTAATTGAAAGATCACCTTTAAAAACCGACGCTTTGACGCTGGACAGCCAACTTATCGACGATTCGGTGACCAAGCTTATAACTTTTTTTTCCTCCCTAGAAACTTACCAAAGTGACCCATTTAACCCGAAATTTTAGCAGAAATCTAAATCTGGTCTCCGTTTTGCGAAATTCCTGTAATTTTTTTTTAAATTGAAAGATCATCTTTAAAAAACCGACGCTTTGACGCTGGACAGCCACCTTATCGACGATTCGGTGACCAAGCTTATAACTTTTTTTCCACCCTAGAAACTTACCAAAGTGACCCATTTAACCCGAAATTTTAGCATAAATCTAAATCTGGTCTCCGTTTTGCGAAATTCTGTAACTTTTTTCTAAATTGAAAGATTATCTTAAAAAAACTGACGCTTTGACGCTGACAGCCACTTTACCGACGATTAGGTGACCGAGCCAATCACTTTTCTTTTAGCCTTAGAAACTTACCAAAGTGACCCATTTAACCCGAAATTTTAGCAGAAATCTAAATCTGGTCTCCGTTTTGCGAAATTCCTGTAACTTTTTTTTTTTAAATTGAAAGATCATCTTTAAAAATACCGACGCTTTGACGTTGGACAGCCAACTTATCGACGATTCGGTGACCATGCTTATAACTTTTTTTTTTTCCACCTAGAAACTTACCAAAGTGACCCATTTAACCCGAAATTTTAGCAGAAATCTAAATCTGGTCTCCGTTTTGCGAAATTCTTGTAACTTTTTTTTAAATGAAAGATCATCTTTAAAAACCGACGCTTTGACGCTGGACAGCCAACTTATCGACGATTCGGTGACCAAGCTTTTACAAATTTTTTTTTTTACCCTAGAAACTTACCAAAGTGACCCATTTAACCCGAAATTTTAGCAGAAATCTAAATCTGGTCTCCGTTTTGCGAAATTCCTGTAACTTTGTTTTTAAATTGAAAGATCATCTTTAAAAAAACCGACGCTGGACAGCCACTTTACCGACGATTAGGTGACCAAGCCAATCACTTTTTTTTTAGCCTTAGAAACTTACCAAAGTGACCCATTTAACCCGAAATTTTAGCAGAAATCTAAATCTGGTCTCCGTTTTGCGAAATTCCTGTAACCTTTTTTTTAATTGAAAGATCACCTTTAAAAACCGACGCTTTGACGCTGGACAGCCAACTTATCGACGATTCGGTGACCAAGCTTATAACTTTTTTTCCACCCTAGAAACTTACCAAAGTGACCCATTTAACCCGAAATTTTAGCAGAAATCTAAATCTGGTCTCCGTTTTGCGAAATTCCTGTAACTTTTTTTTAAATTGAAAGATCATCTTTAAAAACCGACGCTGGACGCTGGACAGCCACTTTACCGACGATTAGGTGACCAAGCCTATCACTTTTTTAGCCTTAGAAACTTACCAAAGTGAACCATTTAACCCGAAATTTTAGCATAAATCTAAATCTGGTCTCCGTTTTGCGAAATTCCTGTAACTTTTTTTAAATTGAAAGATTATCTTAAAAAACTGACGCTTTGACGCTGGACAGCCACTTTACCGACGATTAGGTGACCGAGCCAATCACTTTTCTTTTTAGCCTTAGAAACTTACCAAAGTGACCCATTTAACCCGAAATTTTAGCAGAAATCTAAATCTGGTCTCCGTTTTGCGAAATTCCTGTAACTTTTTTTTAAATTGAAAGATCATCTTTAAAAACCGACGCTTTGACGTTGGACAGCCAACTTATCGACGATTCGGTGACCAAGCTTATAACTTTTTTTTTCCAGCCTAGAAACTTACCAAAGTGACCCATTTAACCCGAAATTTTAGCAGAAATCTAAATCTGGTCTCCGTTTTGCGAAATTCCCGTAACTTTTTTTTAAAAATGAAAGATCATCTTTAAAAAAAAACCGACGCTTTGACGTTGGACAGCCAACTTATCGACGATTAGGTGACCAAGCTTACAAATTTTTTTCCACCCTAGAAACTTACCAAAGTGACCCATTTAACCCGAAATTTAAGCATAAATCTAAATCTGGTCTCCGTTTTGCGAAATTCCTGTAACTTTGTTTTTAAATTGAAAGATCATCTTTAAAAAAAACCGACGCTGGACAGCCACTTTACCGACGATTAGGTGACCAAGCCTATCACTTTTTTTAGCCTTAGAAACTTACCAAAGTGAACCATTTAACCCGAAATTTTAGCATAAATCTAAATCTGGTCTCCGTTTTGCGAAATTCCTGTAACTTTTTTTTTTTTTTTAATTGAAAGATTATCTTTAAAAATGACGCTTTGACGCTGGACAGCCACTTTACCGACGATTAGGTGACCGAGCCAATCACTTTTTTTCCAGCCTTAGAAACTTACCAAAGTGACCCATTTAACCCGAAATTTTAGCAGAAATCTAAATCTGGTCTCCGTTTTGCGAAATTCCCGTAACTTTTTTTTAAATTGAAAGATCATCTTTAAAAACCGACGCTTTGACGTTGGACAGCCAACTTATCGACGATTCGGTGACCAAGCTTATAACTTTTTTTCCACCCTAGAAACTTACCAAAGTGACCCATTTAACCCGAAATTTAAGCAGAAATCTAAATCTGGTCTCCGTTTTGCGAAATTCCTGTAACTTTGTTTTTAAATTGAAAGATCATCTTTAAAAACCGACGCTTTGACGCTGGACAGCCAACTTATCGACGATTCGGTGACCAAGCTTATAACTTTTTTTTTTCCACCCTAGAAACTTACCAAAGTGACCCATTTAACCCGAAATTTTAGCATAAATCTAAATCTGGTCTCCGTTTTTGCGAAATTCCTGTAACTTTTTTTAAATTGAAAGATCATCTTTAAAAAAACCGACGCTTTGACGCTGGACAGCCAACTTATCGACGATTCGGTGACCAAGCTTATAACTTTTTTTTTAGCCTAGAAACTTACCAAAGTGACCCATTTAACCCGAAATTTTAGCAGAAATCTAAATCTGGTCTCCGTTTTGCGAAATTCCTGTAACTTTTTTTTAAATTGAAAGATCATCTTTAAAAAAACCGACGCTTTGACGCTGGACAGCCAACTTATCGACGATTCGGTGACCAAGCTTATAACTTTTTTTTTTTCCACCCTAAAACTTACCAAAGTGACCCATTTAACCCGAAATTTTAGCATAAATCTAAATCTGGTCTCCGTTTTTGAAATTCCTGTAACTTTTTTTTAAATTGAAAGATCATCTTTAAAAAAACCGACGCTTTGACGCTGGACAGCCAACTTATCGACGATTCGGTGACCAAGCTTATAACTTTTTTTTTTACCTAGAAACTTACCAAAGTGACCCATTTAACCCGAAATTTTAGCAGAAATCTAAATCTGGTCTCCGTTTTGCGAAATTCCTGTAACTTTTTTTAAATTGAAAGATCATCTTTAAAAAAACCGACGCTTTGACGCTGGACAGCCAACTTATCGACGATTAGGTGACCAAGCTTATAACTTTTTTTTTTTCCACCCTAGAAACTTACCAAAGTGACCCATTTAACCCGAAATTTTAGCATAAATCTAAATCTGGTCTCCGTTTTGCGAAATTCCTGTAACTTTTTTTTTTAATTGAAAGATCATCTTTAAAAACCTGACGCTTTGACGCTGGACAGCCACTTACCGACGATTAGGTGACCAAGCCAATCACTTTTCTTTTTAGCCTTAGAAACTTACCAAAGTGACCCATTTAACCCGAAATTTTAGCAGAAATCTAAATCTGGTCTCCGTTTTTGCGAAATTCCTGTAACCTTTTTTAAATTGAAAGATCATCTTTAAAAACCGACGCTTTGACGCTGGACAGCCACTTATCGACGATTAGGTGACCAAGCCAATCACTTTTTTTTTTAGCCTAGAAACTTACCAAAGTGACCCATTTAACCCGAAATTTTAGCAGAAATCTAAATCTGGTCTCCGTTTTGCGAAATTCCCGTAACTTTTTTTAAATTGAAAGATCATCTTTAAAAAAACCGACGCTTTGACGCTGGACAGCCAACTTATCGACGATTCGGTGACCAAGCTTATAACTTTTTTTTCCACCCTAGAAACTTACCAAAGTGACCCATTTAACCCGAAATTTTAGCATAAATCTAAATCTGGTCTCCGTTTTGCGAAATTCCAGTAACTTTTTTTTTTTAAATTGAAAGATCATCTTTAAAAAACTGACGCTTTGACGCTGGACAGCCAACTTATCGACGATTAGGTGACCAAGCCTATCACTTTTTTTTAGCCTTAGAAACTTACCAAAGTGACCCATTTAACCCAAAATTTTAGCAGAAATCTAAATCTGGTCTCCGTTTTGCGAAATTCCTGTAACTTTTTTTTTAAATTGAAAGATCATCTTTAAAAACCGACGCTTTGACGTTGGACAGCCAACTTATCGACGATTCGGTGACCAAGCTTATAACTTTTTTTTTTTTTCACCCCTAGAAACTTACCAAAGTGACCCATTTAACCCGAAATTTTAGCAGAAATCTAAATCTGGTCTCCGTTTTGCGAAATTCCTGTAACTTTTTTTTTAAATTGAAAGATCATCTTTAAAAAAACCGACGCTTTGACGCTGGACAGCCACTTTACCGACGATTAGGTGACCAAGCCAATCACTTTTTTTTTAGCCTTAGAAACTTACCAAAGTGACCCATTTAACCCGAAATTTTAGCAGAAATCTAAATCTGGTCTCCGTTTTGCGAAATTCCTGTAACTTTTTTAAATTGAAAGATCATCTTTAAAAAAACCGACGCTTTGACGCTGGACAGCCAACTTTACCGACGATTCGGTGACCGAGCCAATCACTTTTTTTTAGCCTAGAAACTTACCAAAGTGACCCATTTAACCCAAAATTTTAGCAGAAATCTAAATCTGGTCTCCGTTTTGCGAAATTCCTGTAACTTTTTTTTTTTAATTGAAAGATCATCTTAAAAAAACCGACGCTTTGACGCTGGACAGCCACTTTATCGACGATTAGGTGACCAAGCCAATCACTTTTTTTTTAGCCTTAGAAACTTACCAAAGTGACCCATTTAACCCGAAATTTTAGCAGAAATCTAAATCTGGTCTCCGTTTTGCGAAATTCCCGTAACTTTTTTTAAATTGAAAGATCATCTTTAAAAAAACCGACGCTTTGACGCTGGACAGCCAACTTATCGACGATTCGGTGACCAAGCTTATAACTTTTTTTTTCCACCCTAGAAACTTACCAAAGTGACCCATTTAACCCGAAATTTTAGCATAAATCTAAATCTGGTCTCCGTTTTGCGAAATTCCAGTAACTTTTTTTTAAATTGAAAGATCATCTTTAAAAAAACTGACGCTTTGACGCTGGACAGCCACTTTACCGACGATTAGGTGACCAAGCCTATCACTTTTTTTTCCAGCCTTAGAAACTTACCAAAGTGACCCATTTAACCCAAATTTTAGCAGAAATCTAAATCTGGTCTCCGTTTTGCGAAATTCCTGTAACTTTTTTTTTAAATTGAAAGATCATCTTTAAAAAAACCGACGCTTTGACGCTGGACAGCCAACTTATCGACGATTCGGTGACCAAGCTTATAACTTTTTTTTCCACCCTAGAAACTTACCAAAGTGACCCATTTAACCCGAAATTTTAGCAGAAATCTAAATCTGGTCTCCGTTTTGCGAAATTCCTGTAACTTTTTTTTAAATTGAAAGATCATCTTTAAAAAAAACCGACGCTGGACAGCCAACTTTCGACGATTCGGTGACCAAGCTTATAACATTTTTTTTACCCTAGAAACTTACCAAAGTGACCCATTTAACCCGAAATTTTAGCAGAAATCTAAATCTGGTCTCCGTTTTGCGAAATTCCCGTAACTTTTTTTTTTTAAAATTGAAAGATCATCTTTAAAAACCGACGCTTTGACGTTGGACAGCCAACTTATCGACGATTCGGTGACCAAGCTTATAACTTTTTTTCCACCTAGAAACTTACCAAAGTGACCCATTTAACCCGAAATTTTAGCAGAAATCTAAATCTGGTCTCCGTTTTGCGAAATTCCTGTAACTTTTTTTTTAAATTGAAAGATCATCTTTAAAAAAACCGACGCTTTGACGTTGGACAGCCAACTTATCGACGATTCGGTGACCAAGCTTATAACTTTTTTCCACCCTAGAAACTTACCAAAGTGACCCATTTAACCCGAAATTTAAGCATAAATCTAAATCTGGTCTCCGTTTTGCGAAATTCCTGTAACTTTTTTTTAAATTGAAAGATCATCTTTAAAAAAACCGACGCTTTGACGCTGGACAGCCACTTTACCGACGATTAGGTGACCAAGCCAATCACTTTTTTTTTTTAGCCTTAGAAACTTACCAAAGTGACCCATTTAACCCGAAATTTTAGCAGAAATCTAAATCTGGTCTCCGTTTTGCGAAATTCCCGTAACTTTTTTTTTAAATTGAAAGATCATCTTTAAAAAAACCGACGCTTTGACGCTGGACAGCCAACTTATCGACGATTCGGTGACCAAGCTTATAACTTTTTTTTTTACCCTTAGAAACTTACCAAAGTGACCCATTTAACCCGAAATTTTAGCAGAAATCTAAATCTGGTCTCCGTTTTGCGAAATTCCCGTAACTTTTTTTTTAAATTGAAAGATCATCTTTAAAAAACCGACGCTTTGACGCTGGACAGCCAACTTATCGACGATTCGGTGACCAAGCTTATAACTTTTTTTTTCCACCCTAGAAACTTACCAAAGTGACCCATTTAACCCGAAATTTTAGCATAAATCTAAATCTGGTCTCCGTTTTGCGAAATTCCTGTAACTTTTTTTTAAATTGAAAGATCATCTTTAAAAAAACCGACGCTTTGACGCTGGACAGCCAACTTATCGACGATTCGGTGACCAAGCTTATAACTTTTTTTTCCACCCTAGAAACTTACCAAAGTGACCCATTTAACCCGAAATTTTACCAGAAATCTAAATCTGGTCTCCGTTTTGCGAAATTCCTGTAACTTTTTTTAAATTGAAAGATCATCTTTAAAAAACCGACGCTTTGACGCTGGACAGCCAACTTATCGACGATTCGGTGACCAAGCTTATAACTTTTTTTTTAATCCCTAGAAACTTACCAAAGTGACCCATTTAACCCGAAATTTTAGCATAAATCTAAATCTGGTCTCCGTTTTGCGAAATTCCTGTAACTTTGTTTTTAAATTGAAAGATCATCTTTAAAAAAACCGGCGCTTTGACGCTGGACAGCCAACTTATCGACGATTCGGTGACCAAGCCATAACTTTTTTTTTTTAGCCCTAGAAACTTACCAAAGTGACCCATTTAACCCGAAATTTTAGCAGAAATCTAAATCTGGTCTCCGTTTTGCGAAATTCCTGTAACTTTTTTTAAATTGAAAGATCATCTTTAAAAAAACCGACGCTTTGACGCTGGACAGCCAACTTATCGACGATTCGGTGACCAAGCTTATAACTTTTTTTTTTTCCACCCTAGAAACTTACCAAAGTGACCCATTTAACCCGAAATTTTAGCAGAAATCTAAATCTGGTCTCCGTTTTGCGAAATTCCTGTAACTTTTTTTTAAATTGAAAGATCATCTTTAAAAAACCGACGCTTTGACGCTGGACAGCCAACTTATCGACGATTCGGTGACCAAGCTTATAACTTTTTTTTTCCACCCTAGAAACTTACCAAAGTGACCCATTTAACCCGAAATTTTAGCAGAAATCTAAATCTGGTCTCCGTTTTGCGAAATTCCAGTAACTTTTTTTTTAAATTGAAAGATCATCTTTAAAAAAACTGACGCTTTGACGCTGGACAGCCAAATTACCGACGATTAGGTGACCAAGCTTATAACTTTTTTTTTACCCTAGAAACTTACCAAAGTGACCCATTTAACCCGAAATTTTAGCAGAAATCTAAATCTGGTCTCCGTTTTGCGAAATTCCTGTAACTTTTTTTTTAAATTGAAAGATCATCTTTAAAAAAACCGACGCTTTGACGCTGGACAGCCAACTTATCGACGATTGGTGACCAAGCTTATAACTTTTTTTTTTCCACCCTAGAAACTTACCAAAGTGACCCATTTAACCCGAAATTTTAGCAGAAATCTAAATCTGGTCTCCGTTTTGCGAAATTCCTGTAACTTTTTTTTTAAATTGAAAGATCATCTTAAAAAAAACTGACGCTTTGACGCTGGACAGCCACTTTACCGACGATTAGGTGACCAAGCCAATCACTTTTTTTTACCCTTAGAAACTTACCAAAGTGACCCATTTAACCCGAAATTTTAGCAGAAATCTAAATCTGGTCTCCGTTTTGCGAAATTCCTGTAACTTTTTTTTAAATTGAAAGATCATCTTTAAAAAACGCGACGCTGGACAGCCACTTTACCGACGATTATGTGACCAAGCCAATCACTTTTTTTTAGCCTTAGAAACTTACCAAAGTGACCCATTTAACCCGAAATTTTAGCAGAAATCTAAATCTGGTCTCCGTTTTGCGAAATTCCTGTAACTTTTTTTAAAATTGAAAGATCATCTTTAAAAAACCGACGCTTTGACGCTGGACAGCCAACTTATCGACGATTCGGTGACCAAGCTTATAACTTTTTTTTTTTCCACCCTAGAAACTTACCAAAGTGACCCATTTAACCCGAAATTTTAGCAGAAATCTAAATCTGGTCTCCGTTTTGCGAAATTCCAGTAACTTTTTTTTAAATTGAAAGATCATCTTTAAAAAAACCGACGCTTTGACGCTGGACAGCCACTTACCGACGATTAGGTGACCAAGCCAATCACTTTTTTTTTAGCCTTAGAAACTTACCAAAGTGACCCATTTAACCCAAAATTTTAGCAGAAATCTAAATCTGGTCTCCGTTTTGCGAAATTCTGTAACTTTTTTTTAAATTGAAAGATCATCTTTAAAAAAACCGACGCTTTGACGCTGGACAGCCAACTTATCGACGATTCGGTGACCAAGCTTATAACTTTTTTTTAACACCCTAGAAACTTACCAAAGTGACCCATTTAACCCGAAATTTTAGCAGAAATCTAAATCTGGTCTCCGTTTTGCGAAATTCCTGTAACTTTTTTTTAAATTGAAAGATCATCTTTAAAAAAAAAAAAAAACCGACGCTGACGCTGGACAGCCAACTTATCGACGATTCGGTGACCAAGCTTATAACTTTTTTTTTTTAGCCTTAGAAACTTACCAAAGTGACCCATTTAACCCGAAATTTTAGCAGAAATCTAAATCTGGTCTCCGTTTTGCGAAATTCCTGTAACTTTTTTTTTAAATTGAAAGATCATCTTAAAAAAACTGACGCTTTGACGCTGGACAGCCACTTTACCGACGATTAGGTGACCAAGCCAATCACTTTTCTTTTTAGCCTTAGAAACTTACCAAAGTGACCCATTTAACCCGAAATTTAAGCATAAATCTAAATCTGGTCTCCGTTTTGCGAAATTCCTGTAACTTTTTTTTAAATTGAAAGATCATCTTAAAAAAAAACCGACGCTGACGCTGGACAGCCACTTTACCGACGATTAGGTGACCAAGCCAATCACTTTTTTTTTAGCCTTAGAAACTTACCAAAGTGACCCATTTAACCCGAAATTTTAGCAGAAATCTAAATCTGGTCTCCGTTTTGCGAAATTCCTGTAACTTTTTTTTAAAATGAAAGATCATCTTTAAAAAAACCGACGCTTTGACGCTGGACAGCCAACTTATCGACGATTCGGTGACCAAGCTTATAACTTTTTTTTTCCACCCTAGAAACTTACCAAAGTGACCCATTTAACCCGAAATTTTAGCATAAATCTAAATCTGGTCTCCGTTTTGCGAAATTCCAGTAACTTTTTTTAAATTGAAAGATCATCTTTAAAAAAACTGACGCTTTGACGCTGGACAGCCACTTTACCGACGATTAGGTGACCAAGCCAATCACTTTTTTTTTAGCCTTAGAAACTTACCAAAGTGACCCATTTAACCCGAAATTTTAGCAGAAATCTAAATCTGGTCTCCGTTTTGCGAAATTCCGTAACTTTTTTTTTTTAAATTGAAAGATCATCTTTATAAAAACCGACGCTTTGACGTTGGACAGCCAACTTATCGACGATTCGGTGACCAAGCTTATAACTTTTTTTTTCCACCCTAGAAACTTACCAAAGTGACCCATTTAACCCGAAATTTTAGCAGAAATCTAAATCTGGTCTCCGTTTTGCGAAATTCCTGTAACTTTTTTTTAAATTGAAAGATCATCTTTAAAAAAAAAAAACCGACGCTTTGACGTTGGACAGCCAACTTATCGACGATTCGGTGACCAAGCTTATAACTTTTTTCCACCCTAGAAACTTACCAAAGTGACCCATTTAACCCGAAATTTTAGCAGAAATCTAAATCTGGTCTCCGTTTTGCGAAATTCCCGTAACTTTTTTAAATTGAAAGATCATCTTTAAAAAAACCGACGCTTTGACGCTGGACAGCCAACTTATCGACGATTCGGTGACCAAGCTTATAACTTTTTTTTTCCACCCTAGAAACTTACCAAAGTGACCCATTTAACCCGAAATTTTAGCAGAAATCTAAATCTGGTCTCCGTTTTGCGAAATTCCTGTAACTTTTTTTTAAATTGAAAGATCATCTTTAAAAAAACGCGACGCTGGACAGCCACTTTACCGACGATTAGGTGACCAAGCCTATAACTTTTTTTTTCCACCCTAGAAACTTACCAAAGTGACCCATTTAACCCGAAATTTTAGCAGAAATCTAAATCTGGTCTCCGTTTTGCGAAATTCCTGTAACTTTTTTTTTAAATTGAAAGATCATCTTTAAAAAAACCGACGCTTTGACGCTGGACAGCCAACTTATCGACGATTCGGTGACCAAGCTTATAACTTTTTTTTTCCACCCTAGAAACTTACCAAAGTGACCCATTTAACCCGAAATTTTAGCAGAAATCTAAATCTGGTCTCCGTTTTGCGAAATTCCTGTAACTTTTTTTTAAAATTGAAAGATCATCTTAAAAAAAACTGACGCTTTGACGCTGGACAGCCACTTACCGACGATTAGGTGACCAAGCTTATCACTTTTTTTTTTATCCTTAGAAACTTACCAAAGTGACCCATTTAACCCGAAATTTTAGCAGAAATCTAAATCTGGTCTCCGTTTTATGAAATTCCTGTAACTTTTTTTTTTAAATTGAAAGATCATCTTTAAAAAAACCGACGCTGGACAGCCACTTTACCGACGATTAGGTGACCAAGCCAATCACTTTTTTTTTTAGCCTTAGAAACTTACCAAAGTGACCCATTTAACCCGAAATTTTAGCAGAAATCTAAATCTGGTCTCCGTTTTGCGAAATTCCTGTAACTTTTTTTTTAAATTGAAAGATCATCTTTAAAAAACCGACGCTGGACACAGCCACTTTACCGACGATTAGGTGACCAAGCCAATCATAACTTTTTTTTAGCCTTAGAAACTTACCAAAGTGACCCATTTAACCCGAAATTTTAGCAGAAATCTAAATCTGGTCTCCGTTTTGCGAAATTCCTGTAACTTTTTTTAAATTGAAAGATCATCTTTAAAAAACCGACGCTTTGACGCTGGACAGCCAACTTATCGACGATTCGGTGACCAAGCTTATAACTTTTTTCTTTTTACCCTAGAAACTTACCAAAGTGACCCATTTAACCCGAAATTTTAGCAGAAATCTAAATCTGGTCTCCGTTTTGCGAAATTCCAGTAACTTTTTTTAAATTGAAAGATCATCTTAAAAAAACCGACGCTTTGACGCTGGACAGCCAATTTACCGACGATTAGGTGACCAAGCCAATCACTTTTTTTTAGCCTTAGAAACTTACCAAAGTGACCCATTTAACCCGAAATTTTAGCAGAAATCTAAATCTGGTCTCCGTTTTGCGAAATTCCCGTAACTTTTTTTTAAATTGAAAGATCATCTTTAAAAAAACCGACGCTTTGACGCTGGACAGCCAATTTATCGACGATTCGGTGACCAAGCTTATAACTTTTTTTTTTCCACCCTAGAAACTTACCAAAGTGACCCATTTAACCCGAAATTTTAGCATAAAATCTAAATCTGGTCTCCGTTTTGCGAAATTCCAGTAACTTTTTTTTTAAATTGAAAGATCATCTTAAAAAAAAAAAACTGACGCTTTGACGCTGGACAGCCACTTTACGACGATTAGGTGACCAAGCCATCACTTTTTTTAGCCTTAGAAACTTACCAAAGTGACCCATTTAACCCGAAATTTTAGCAGAAATCTAAATCTGGTCTCCGTTTTGCGAAATTCCTGTAACTTTTTTTTTAAATTGAAAGATCATCTTTAAAAAAACCGACGCTTTGACGCTGGACAGCCAACTTATCGACGATTCGGTGACCAAGCTTATAACTTTTTTTTTCCACCCTAGAAACTTACCAAAGTGACCCATTTAACCCGAAATTTTAGCAGAAATCTAAATCTGGTCTCCGTTTTGCGAAATTCCTATAACTTTTTTTTTAATTGAAAGATCATTTTTAAAAAAACCGACGCTTTGACGTTGGACAGCCAACTTATCGACGATTCGGTGACCAAGCTTATAACTTTTTTTTTTCCACCCTAGAAACTTACCAAAGTGACCCATTTAACCCGAAATTTTAGCAGCAAAATCTAAATCTGGTCTCCGTTTTGCGAAATTCCTGTAACTTTTTTTTAAATTGAAAGATCATCTTTAAAAAAACCGACGCTTTGACGCTGGACAGCCAACTTATCGACGATTAGGTGACCAAGCCAATAACTTTTTTTTTTCCACCCTAGAAACTTACCAAAGTGACCCATTTAACCCGAAATTTTAGCAGAAATCTAAATCTGGTCTCCGTTTTGCGAAATTCCTGTAACTTTTTTTTTAAATTGAAAGATCATCTTTAAAAACCGACGCTTTGACGCTGGACAGCCAACTTATCGACGATTCGGTGACCAAGCTTATAACTTTTTTTTTCCACCCTAGAAACTTACCAAAGTGACCCATTTAACCCGAAATTTTAGCAGAAATCTAAATCTGGTCTCCGTTTTGCGAAATTCCTGTAACTTTTTTTTTAAAATTGAAAGATCATCTTTAAAAAAACCGACGCTTTGACGTTGGACAGCCAACTTATCGACGATTCGGTGACCAAGCTTATAACTTTTTTTTTTTTTCCACCCTTAGAAACTTACCAAAGTGACCCATTTAACCCGAAATTTTAGCAGAAATCTAAATCTGGTCTCCGTTTTGCGAAATTCCTGTAACTTTTTTTTAAATTGAAAGATCATCTTTAAAAAACCGACGCTTTGACGCTGGACAGCCAACTTATCGACGATTCGGTGACCAAGCCTATAACTTTTTTTTTTTCCACCTAGAAACTTACCAAAGTGACCCATTTAACCCGAAATTTTAGCAGAAATCTAAATCTGGTCTCCGTTTTGCGAAATTCCTGTAACTTTTTTTAAATTGAAAGATCATCTTTAAAAAAACCGACGCTTTGACGCTGGACAGCCACTTTATCGACGATTAGGTGACCAAGCCAATAACTTTTTTTTTTACCTTAGAAACTTACCAAAGTGACCCATTTAACCCGAAATTTTAGCAGAAATCTAAATCTGGTCTCCGTTTTGCGAAATTCCTGTAACTTTTTTTTTAAATTGAAAGATCATCTTTAAAAAAACCGACGCTTTGACGCTGGACAGCCAACTTATCGACGATTAGGTGACCAAGCTTATAACTTTTTTTTTTAGCCTTAGAAACTTACCAAAGTGACCCATTTAACCCGAAATTTTAGCAGAAATCTAAATCTGGTCTCCGTTTTGCGAAATTCCTGTAACTTTTTTTTTAAAATTGAAAGATCATCTTTAAAAAAACTGACGCTTTGACGCTGGACAGCCAACTTATCGACGATTCGGTGACCAAGCTTATAACTTTTTTTTTTTAACCCTAGAAACTTACCAAAGTGACCCATTTAACCCGAAATTTTAGCAGAAATCTAAATCTGGTCTCCGTTTTGCGAAATTCCTGTAACTTTTTTAAAATTGAAAGATCATCTTTAAAAAACCGACGCTTTGACGCTGGACAGCCAACTTTACCGACGATTAGGTGACCAAGCTTATAACTTTTTTTTTCCACCCTAGAAACTTACCAAAGTGACCCATTTAACCCGAAATTTTAGCAGAAATCTAAATCTGGTCTCCGTTTTGCGAAATTCCTGTAACTTTTTTTTAAATTGAAAGATCATCTTTAAAAAAACCGACGCTTTGACGCTGGACAGCCAACTTATCGACGATTCGGTGACCAAGCTTATAACTTTTTTTTTTCCACCCTAGAAACTTACCAAAGTGACCCTTTTAACCCGAAATTTTAGCAGAAATCTAAATCTGGTCTCCGTTTTGCGAAATTCCTGTAACTTTTTTTTTAAATTGAAAGATCATCTTTAAAAAAACTGACGCTTTGACGTTGGACAGCCACTTTACCGACGATTAGGTGACCAAGCCAATAACTTTTTTTTTTAGCCTAGAAACTTACCAAAGTGACCCATTTAACCCGAAATTTTAGCAGAAATCTAAATCTGGTCTCCGTTTTGCGAAATTCCTGTAACTTTTTTTTAAATTGAAAGATCATCTTTAAAAAAACCGACGCTTTGACGCTGGACAGCCAACTTATCGACGATTCGGTGACCAAGCTTATAACTTTTTTTTTTTTTTTTTCCACCTTAGAAACTTACCAAAGTGACCCATTTAACCCGAAATTTTAGCAGAAATCTAAATCTGGTCTCCGTTTTGCGAAATTCCTGTAACTTTTTTAAATTGAAAGATCATCTTTAAAAAAACCGACGCTTTGACGCTGGACAGCCAACTTATCGACGATTCGGTGACCAAGCTTATAACTTTTTTCCACCCTAGAAACTTACCAAAGTGACCCATTTAACCCGAAATTTTAGCAGAAATCTAAATCTGGTCTCCGTTTTGCGAAATTCCAGTAACTTTTTTTTTTAAATTGAAAGATCATCTTAAAAAACCGACGCTTTGACGCTGGACAGCCAACTTTATCGACGATTAGGTGACCAAGCTTATAACTTTTTTTCCACCCTAGAAACTTACCAAAGTGACCCATTTAACCCGAAATTTTAGCAGAAATCTAAATCTGGTCTCCGTTTTGCGAAATTCCTGTAACTTTTTTTTTTAAATTGAAAGATCATCTTTAAAAAAAAAACCGACGCTTTGACGCTGGACAGCCAACTTATCGACGATTCGGTGACCAAGCTTATAACTTTTTTTCCAGCCTAGAAACTTACCAAAGTGACCCATTTAACCCGAAATTTTAGCAGAAATCTAAATCTGGTCTCCGTTTTGCGAAATTCCTGTAACTTTTTTTTTTAAATTGAAAGATCATCTTTAAAAAAACCGACGCTTTGACGCTGGACAGCCACTTTACCGACGATTAGGTGACCAAGCCAATCACTTTTTTTTTAGCCTTAGAAACTTACCAAAGTGACCCATTTAACCCGAAAATTTTAGCAGAAATCTAAATCTGGTCTCCGTTTTGCGAAATTCCTGTAACTTTTTTTAAATTGAAAGATCATCTTTAAAAAAACTGACGCTTTGACGCTGGACAGCCAACTTATCGACGATTAGGTGACCAAGCTTATAACTTTTTTTCCACCCTAGAAACTTACCAAAGTGACCCATTTAACCCGAAATTTTAGCAGAAATCTAAATCTGGTCTCCGTTTTGCGAAATTCCCGTAACTTTTTTTAAATTGAAAGATCATCTTTAAAAAAACCGACGCTTTGACGCTGGACAGCCAACTTATCGACGATTCGGTGACCAAGCTTATAACTTTTTTTCCACCTAGAAAATTACCAAAGTGACCCATTTAACCCGAAATTTTAGCAGAAATCTAAATCTGGTCTCCGTTTTGCGAAATTCCAGTAACTTTTTTTTTAAATTGAAAGATCATCTTTAAAAAACTGACGCTTTGACGCTGGACAGCCACTTTACCGACGATTAGGTGACCAAGCCAATCACTTTTTTTTTAGCCTTAGAAACTTACCAAAGTGACCCATTTAACCCGAAATTTTAGCAGAAATCTAAATCTGGTCTCCGTTTTGCGAAATTCCTGTAACTTTTTTTTAAATTGAAAGATCATCTTTAAAAAAACCGACGCTTTGACGCTGGACAGCCAACTTATCGACGATTCGGTGACCAAGCTTATAACTTTTTTTTTCCACCCTAGAAACTTACCAAAGTGACCCATTTAACCCGAAATTTTAGCAGAAATCTAAATCTGGTCTCCGTTTTGCGAAATTCCTGTAACTTTTTTTTAAATTGAAAGATCATCTTTAAAAAAACCGACGCTTTGACGTTGGACAGCCAACTTATCGACGATTCGGTGACCAAGCTTATAACTTTTTTTTCCACCCTAGAAACTTACCAAAGTGACCCATTTAACCCGAAATTTTAGCATAAATCTAAATCTGGTCTCCGTTTTGCGAAATTCCAGTAACTTTTTTTTTTAATTGAAAGATCATGTTTAAAAAAACTGACGCTTTGACGCTGGACAGCCAATTTACCGACGATTAGGTGACCAAGCTTATAACTTTTTTTTTCCACCCTAGAAACTTACCAAAGTGACCCATTTAACCCGAAATTTTAGCAGAAATCTAAATCTGGTCTCCGTTTTGCGAAATTCCTGTAACTTTTTTTTTTAAATTGAAAGATCATCTTTAAAAAAACCGACGCTTTGACGCTGGACAGCCAACTTATCGACGATTCGGTGACCAAGCTTATAACTTTTTTTTTTCCACCCTAGAAACTTACCAAAGTGACCCATTTAACCCGAAATTTTAGCAGAAATCTAAATCTGGTCTCCGTTTTGCGAAATTCCTGTAACTTTTTTTTTAAATTGAAAGATCATCTTTAAAAAAACCGACGCTTTGACGCTGGACAGCCACTTTACGACGATTAGGTGACCAAGCCATCACTTTTTTTTTAGCCTTAGAAACTTACCAAAGTGACCCATTTAACCCGAAATTTTAGCAGAAATCTAAATCTGGTCTCCGTTTTGCGAAATTCCTGTAACTTTTTTTTTTAAATTGAAAGATCATCTTTAAAAAAACGACGCTTTGACGCTGGACAGCCAACTTATCGACGATTCGGTGACCAAGCTTATAACTTTTTTCCACCTTAGAAACTTACCAAAGTGACCCATTTAACCCGAAATTTTAGCAGAAATCTAAATCTGGTCTCCGTTTTGCGAAATTCCTGTAACTTTTTTTAAATTGAAAGATCATCTTTAAAAAACCGACGCTTTGACGCTGGACAGCCAACTTATCGACGATTCGGTGACCAAGCTTATAACTTTTTTTTTTCCACCCTAGAAACTTACCAAAGTGACCCATTTAACCCGAAATTTTAGCAGAAATCTAAATCTGGTCTCCGTTTTGCGAAATTCCTGTAACTTTTTTTTAAATTGAAAGATCATCTTTAAAAAAACCGACGCTTTGACGCTGGACAGCCAACTTATCGACGATTCGGTGACCAAGCTTATAACTTTTTTCCACCCTAGAAACTTACCAAAGTGACCCATTTAACCCGAAATTTTAGCAGAAATCTAAATCTGGTCTCCGTTTTGCGAAATTCCCGTAACTTTTTTTTTAAATTGAAAGATCATCTTTAAAAAAACCGACGCTTTGACGTTGGACAGCCAACTTATCGACGATTCGGTGACCAAGCTTATAACTTTTTTTTTCCACCCTAGAAACTTACCAAAGTGACCCATTTAACCCGAAATTTTAGCAGAAATCTAAATCTGGTCTCCGTTTTGCGAAATTCCAGTAACTTTTTTTTAAATTGAAAGATCATCTTAAAAAAACTGACGCTTTGACGCTGGACAGCCACTTTACCGACGATTAGGTGACCAAGCTTATAACTTTTTTTTCCACCCTAGAAACTTACCAAAGTGACCCATTTAACCCGAAATTTTAGCAGAAATCTAAATCTGGTCTCCGTTTTGCGAAATTCCTGTAACTTTTTTTTAAATTGAAAGATCATCTTTAAAAAAACCGACGCTTTGACGCTGGACAGCCAAGTTATCGACGATTCGGTGACCAAGCCTATAACTTTTTTTTAGCCCTAGAAACTTACCAAAGTGACCCATTTAACCCGAAATTTTAGCAGAAATCTAAATCTGGTCTCCGTTTTGCGAAATTCCTGTAACTTTTTTTTTTAAATTGAAAGATCATCTTTAAAAAAACCCGACGCTTTGACGCTGGACAGCCAACTTATCGACGATTAGGTGACCAAGCTTATCACTTTTTTTTACCCTTAGAAACTTACCAAAGTGACCCATTTAACCCGAAATTTTAGCAGAAATCTAAATCTGGTCTCCGTTTTGCGAAATTCCTGTAACTTTTTTTTAAATTGAAAGATCATCTTTAAAAAAACCGACGCTTTGACGCTGGACAGCCAACTTATCGACGATTCGGTGACCAAGCTTATAACTTTTTTTTTCCACCCTAGAAACTTACCAAAGTGACCCATTTAACCCGAAATTTTAGCAGAAATCTAAATCTGGTCTCCGTTTTGCGAAATTCCCGTAACTTTTTTTTTTAAATTGAAAGATCATCTTTAAAAAAACCGACGCTTTGACGCTGGACAGCCAACTTATCGACGATTCGGTGACCAAGCTTATAACTTTTTTTTTTCCACCCTAGAAACTTACCAAAGTGACCCATTTAACCCGAAATTTTAGCAGAAATCTAAATCTGGTCTCCGTTTTGCGAAATTCCTGTAACTTTTTTTTAAATTGAAAGATCATCTTTAAAAAAACCGACGCTTTGACGCTGGACAGCCAACTTACCGACGATTAGGTGACCAAGCTTATAACTTTTTTTTTACCCTAGAAACTTACCAAAGTGACCCATTTAACCCGAAATTTTAGCAGAAATCTAAATCTGGTCTCCGTTTTGCGAAATTCCTGTAACTTTTTTTTTAAATTGAAAGATCATCTTTAAAAAAACGACGCTTTGACGCTGGACAGCCAACTTATCGACGATTCGGTGACCAAGCTTATAACTTTTTTTTTCACCCTAGAAACTTACCAAAGTGACCCATTTAACCCGAAATTTTAGCAGAAATCTAAATCTGGTCTCCGTTTTGCGAAATTCCTGTAACTTTTTTTTTAAATTGAAAGATCATCTTTAAAAAAACCGACGCTTTGACGCTGGACAGCCAACTTTCGACGATTAGGTGACCAAGCCAATAACTTTTTTTTACCTTAGAAACTTACCAAAGTGACCCATTTAACCCGAAATTTTAGCAGAAATCTAAATCTGGTCTCCGTTTTGCGAAATTCCCGTAACTTTTTTTTAAATTGAAAGATCATCTTTAAAAAAACCGACGCTTTGACGCTGGACAGCCAATTTATCGACGATTCGGTGACCAAGCTTATAACTTTTTTTTCCACCCTAGAAACTTACCAAAGTGACCCATTTAACCCGAAATTTTAGCAGAAATCTAAATCTGGTCTCCGTTTTGCGAAATTCCCGTAACTTTTTTTTTTAAATTGAAAGATCATCTTTAAAAAAACCGACGCTTTGACGCTGGACAGCCAACTTATCGACGATTCGGTGACCAAGCTTATAACTTTTTTTTTACCCTAGAAACTTACCAAAGTGACCCATTTAACCCGAAATTTTAGCAGAAATCTAAATCTGGTCTCCGTTTTGCGAAATTCCTGTAACTTTTTTTTTAAATTGAAAGATCATCTTTAAAAAAACCGACGCTTTGACGCTGGACAGCCAACTTATCGACGATTAGGTGACCAAGCTTATAACTTTTTTTTTTCCACCTTAGAAACTTACCAAAGTGACCCATTTAACCCGAAATTTTAGCAGAAATCTAAATCTGGTCTCCGTTTTGCGAAATTCCTGTAACTTTTTTTTAAATTGAAAGATCATCTTTAAAAAAACCGACGCTTTGACGCTGGACAGCCAACTTATCGACGATTCGGTGACCAAGCTTATAACTTTTTTTTTTCCACCTAGAAACTTACCAAAGTGACCCATTTAACCCGAAATTTTAGCAGAAATCTAAATCTGGTCTCCGTTTTGCGAAATTCCCGTAACTTTTTTTTAAATTGAAAGATCATCTTTAAAAAAACCGACGCTTTGACGCTGGACAGCCAACTTATCGACGATTCGGTGACCAAGCTTATAACTTTTTTTTTTACCCTAGAAACTTACCAAAGTGACCCATTTAACCCGAAATTTTAGCAGAAATCTAAATCTGGTCTCCGTTTTGCGAAATTCCTGTAACTTTTTTTAAATTGAAAGATCATCTTTAAAAAACCGACGCTTTGACGCTGGACAGCCAACTTATCGACGATTCGGTGACCAAGCTTATAACTTTTTTTTTCCACCCTAGAAACTTACCAAAGTGACCCATTTAACCCGAAATTTTAGCAGAAATCTAAATCTGGTCTCCGTTTTGCGAAATTCCTGTAACTTTTTTTTTAAATTGAAAGATCATCTTTAAAAAAACCGACGCTTTGACGCTGGACAGCCAACTTATCGACGATTAGGTGACCAAGCGTATAACTTTTTTTTTACCCTTAGAAACTTACCAAAGTGACCCATTTAACCCGAAATTTTAGCAGAAATCTAAATCTGGTCTCCGTTTTGCGAAATTCCTGTAATTTTTTTTTTAATTGAAAGATCATCTTTAAAAAAACGACGCTTTGACGCTGGACAGCCAACTTATCGACGATTCGGTGACCAAGCTTATAACTTTTTTTCCACCCTAGAAACTTACCAAAGTGACCCATTTAACCCGAAATTTTAGCAGAAATCTAAATCTGGTCTCCGTTTTGCGAAATTCCTGTAACTTTTTTTTTAAATTGAAAGATAATCTTTAAAAAAACCGACGCTTTGACGCTGGACAGCCAACTTATCGACGATTCGGTGACCAAGCTTATAACTTTTTTTTTCCACCCTAGAAACTTACCAAAGTGACCCATTTAACCCGAAATTTTAGCAGAAATCTAAATCTGGTCTCCGTTTTGCGAAATTCCTGTAACTTTTTTAAATTGAAAGATCATCTTTAAAAAAACGACGCTTTGACGCTGGACAGCCAACTTATCGACGATTCGGTGACCAAGCTTATAACTTTTTTTTTTTACCTAGAAACTTACCAAAGTGACCCATTTAACCCGAAATTTTAGCAGAAATCTAAATCTGGTCTCCGTTTTGCGAAATTCCTGTAACTTTTTTTTTTTAAATTGAAAGATCATCTTTAAAAAAACCGACGCTTTGACGCTGGACAGCCAACTTATCGACGATTAGGTGACCAAGCTTATAACTTTTTTTTTTTTTTCCACCCTAGAAACTTACCAAAGTGACCCATTTAACCCGAAATTTTAGCAGAAATCTAAATCTGGTCTCCGTTTTGCGAAATTCCTGTAACTTTTTTTTTTAATTGAAAGATCATCTTTAAAAAACCGACGCTTTGACGCTGGACAGCCAACTTTATCGACGATTCGGTGACCAAGCTTATAACTTTTTTTTTCCACCCTAGAAACTTACCAAAGTGACCCATTTAACCCGAAATTTTAGCAGAAATCTAAATCTGGTCTCCGTTTTGCGAAATTCCTGTAACTTTTTTTTTTAAATTGAAAGATCATCTTTAAAAAAACCGACGCTTTGACGCTGGACAGCCAACTTTATCGACGATTAGGTGACCAAGCCAATAACTTTTTTTTTTTCCACCTTAGAAACTTACCAAAGTGACCCATTTAACCCGAAATTTTAGCAGAAATCTAAATCTGGTCTCCGTTTTGCGAAATTCCTGTAACTTTTTTTTTTAAATTGAAAGATCATCTTTAAAAAAACTGACGCTTTGACGCTGGACAGCCAACTTATCGACGATTCGGTGACCAAGCCAATAACTTTTTTTTTTTCCACCCTAGAAACTTACCAAAGTGACCCTTTTAACCCGAAATTTTAGCAGAAATCTAAATCTGGTCTCCGTTTTGCGAAATTCCCGTAACTTTTTTTTTTAAATTGAAAGATCATCTTTAAAAAAACCGACGCTTTGACGCTGGACAGCCAACTTATCGACGATTCGGTGACCAAGCTTATAACTTTTTTTTTACCCTTAGAAACTTACCAAAGTGACCCATTTAACCCGAAATTTTAGCAGAAATCTAAATCTGGTCTCCGTTTTGCGAAATTCCTGTAACTTTTTTTTTAAATTGAAAGATCATCTTTAAAAAAACCGACGCTTTGACGCTGGACAGCCAACTTATCGACGATTCGGTGACCAAGCTTATAACTTTTTTTTTCCACCCTAGAAACTTACCAAAGTGACCCATTTAACCCGAAATTTTAGCAGAAATCTAAATCTGGTCTCCGTTTTGCGAAATTCCTGTAACTTTTTTTAAATTGAAAGATCATCTTTAAAAAACCGACGCTTTGACGCTGGACAGCCAACTTTATCGACGATTCGGTGACCAAGCTTATAACTTTTTTTTTACCCTAGAAACTTACCAAAGTGACCCATTTAACCCGAAATTTTAGCAGAAATCTAAATCTGGTCTCCGTTTTGCGAAATTCCCGTAACTTTTTTTTAAATTGAAAGATCATCTTTAAAAAAACCGACGCTTTGACGCTGGACAGCCAACTTATCGACGATTCGGTGACCAAGCTTATAACTTTTTTTTTTTACCCTAGAAACTTACCAAAGTGACCCATTTAACCCGAAATTTTAGCAGAAATCTAAATCTGGTCTCCGTTTTGCGAAATTCCTGTAACTTTTTTTTAAATTGAAAGATCATCTTTAAAAAAACCGACGCTTTGACGCTGGACAGCCACTTTACCGACGATTAGGTGACCAAGCCAATCACTTTTTTTTTTTAGCCTTAGAAACTTACCAAAGTGACCCATTTAACCCGAAATTTTAGCAGAAATCTAAATCTGGTCTCCGTTTTGCGAAATTCCCGTAACTTTTTTTTTTAAATTGAAAGATCATCTTTAAAAAAACCGACGCTTTGACGCTGGACAGCCAACTTATCGACGATTCGGTGACCAAGCTTATAACTTTTTTTTTTTTTCCACCCTAGAAACTTACCAAAGTGACCCATTTAACCCGAAATTTTAGCAGAAATCTAAATCTGGTCTCCGTTTTGCGAAATTCCTGTAACTTTTTTTAAATTGAAAGATCATCTTTAAAAAAACCGACGCTTTGACGTTGGACAGCCAACTTATCGACGATTCGGTGACCAAGCTTATAACTTTTTTTTCCACCCTAGAAACTTACCAAAGTGACCCATTTAACCCGAAATTTTAGCAGAAATCTAAATCTGGTCTCCGTTTTGCGAAATTCCAGTAACTTTTTTTTTTAAATTGAAAGATCATCTTTAAAAAAACCGACGCTTTGACGCTGGACAGCCAACTTATCGACGATTAGGTGACCAAGCTTATAACTTTTTTTTTTTCCACCATAGAAACTTACCAAAGTGACCCATTTAACCCGAAATTTTAGCAGAAATCTAAATCTGGTCTCCGTTTTGCGAAATTCCCGTAACTTTTTTTTAAAAGTGAAAGATCATCTTAAAAAAACCGACGCTTTGACGCTGGACAGCCAACTTATCGACGATTAGGTGACCAAGCCAATCACTTTTTTTTTAGCCTTAGAAACTTACCAAAGTGACCCATTTAACCCGAAATTTTAGCAGAAATCTAAATCTGGTCTCCGTTTTGCGAAATTCCTGTAACTTTTTTTTAAATTGAAAGATCATCTTTAAAAAAACCGACGCTTTGACGCTGGACAGCCAACTTTATCGACGATTAGGTGACCAAGCCATCACTTTTTTTTTAGCCTTAGAAACTTACCAAAGTGACCCATTTAACCCGAAATTTTAGCAGAAATCTAAATCTGGTCTCCGTTTTGCGAAATTCCCGTAACTTTTTTTTTTTTTTAATTGAAAGATCATCTTTAAAAAAACCGACGCTTTGACGCTGGACAGCCAACTTATCGACGATTCGGTGACCAAGCCAATAACTTTTTTTTTCCCTAGAAACTTACCAAAGTGACCCATTTAACCCGAAATTTTAGCAGAAATCTAAATCTGGTCTCCGTTTTGCGAAATTCCTGTAACTTTTTTTTTAAATTGAAAGATCATCTTTAAAAAACCGACGCTTTGACGCTGGACAGCCAACTTATCGACGATTCGGTGACCAAGCTTATAACTTTTTTTTTCCACCCTAGAAACTTACCAAAGTGACCCATTTAACCCGAAATTTTAGCAGAAATCTAAATCTGGTCTCCGTTTTGCGAAATTCCTGTAACTTTTTTTTTAAATTGAAAGATCATCTTTAAAAAAACCGACGCTTTGACGCTGGACAGCCAACTTATCGACGATTCGGTGACCAAGCTTATAACTTTTTTTTTTTTTTTTCCAGCCTAGAAACTTACCAAAGTGACCCATTTAACCCGAAATTTTAGCATAAAATCTAAATCTGGTCTCCGTTTTGCGAAATTCCCGTAACTTTTTTTTTAAATTGAAAGATCATCTTTAAAAAAACCGACGCTTTGACGCTGGACAGCCAACTTATCGACGATTCGGTGACCAAGCTTATAACTTTTTTTTTCCACCCTAGAAACTTACCAAAGTGACCCATTTAACCCGAAATTTTAGCAGAAATCTAAATCTGGTCTCCGTTTTGCGAAATTCCCGTAACTTTTTTTTAAATTGAAAGATCATCTTTAAAAAAACCGACGCTTTGACGCTGGACAGCCAACTTATCGACGATTCGGTGACCAAGCTTATAACTTTTTTCCACCCTAGAAACTTACCAAAGTGACCCATTTAACCCGAAATTTTAGCAGAAATCTAAATCTGGTCTCCGTTTTGCGAAATTCCCGTAACTTTTTTTTAAATTGAAAGATCATCTTTAAAAAAACCGACGCTTTGACGTTGGACAGCCAACTTATCGACGATTCGGTGACCAAGCTTATAACTTTTTTTTTCCACCCTAGAAACTTACCAAAGTGACCCATTTAACCCGAAATTTTAGCATAAATCTAAATCTGGTCTCCGTTTTGCGAAATTCCAGTAACTTTTTTTTTTTTTTAAATTGAAAGATCATCTTTAAAAAAACCGACGCTTTGACGCTGGACAGCCAACTTACCGACGATTAGGTGACCAAGCTTATAACTTTTTTTTCCACCCTAGAAACTTACCAAAGTGACCCATTTAACCCGAAATTTTAGCAGAAATCTAAATCTGGTCTCCGTTTTGCGAAATTCCTGTAACTTTTTTTTTAAATTGAAAGATCATCTTTAAAAAAACCGACGCTTTGACGCTGGACAGCCAACTTTACCGACGATTAGGTGACCAAGCCAATCACTTTTTTTTTAGCCTTAGAAACTTACCAAAGTGACCCATTTAACCCGAAATTTTAGCAGAAATCTAAATCTGGTCTCCGTTTTGCGAAATTCCTGTAACTTTTTTTTAAATTGAAAGATCATCTTTAAAAAAACCGACGCTTTGACGCTGGACAGCCAACTTATCGCCTATTCGGTGACCAAGCTTATAACTTTTTTTTTCCACCTTAGAAACTTACCAAATTAACCCATTTAACCCGAAATTTTAACCCGAAATTTTAGCAGAAATCTAAATCTGGTCTCCGTTTTGCGAAATTCCTGTAACTTTTTTTTAAATTGAAAGATCATCTTTAAAAAAACCGACGCTTTGACGCTGGACAGCCAACTTATCGACGATTCGGTGACCAAGCTTATAACTTTTTTTTTTTTCCACCCTAGAAACTTACCAAAGTGACCCATTTAACCCGAAATTTTAGCAGAAATCTAAATCTGGTCTCCGTTTTGCGAAATTCCTGTAACTTTTTTTAAATTGAAAGATCATCTTTAAAAAAAACGACGCTTTGACGCTGGACAGCCAACTTATCGACGATTCGGTGACCAAGCTTATAACTTTTTTTTCCACCCTAGAAACTTACCAAAGTGACCCATTTAACCCGAAATTTTAGCAGAAATCTAAATCTGGTCTCCGTTTTGCGAAATTCCTGTAACTTTTTTTTTTTTTAAATTGAAAGATCATCTTTAAAAAAACCGACGCTTTGACGCTGGACAGCCAACTTATCGACGATTCGGTGACCAAGCTTATAACTTTTTTTTTTCCACCCTAGAAACTTACCAAAGTGACCCATTTAACCCGAAATTTTAGCAGAAATCTAAATCTGGTCTCCGTTTTGCGAAATTCCTGTAACTTTTTTTTTAAATTGAAAGATCATCTTTAAAAAAACCGACGCTTTGACGCTGGACAGCCACTTTACCGACGATTAGGTGACCAAGCCAATCACTTTTTTTTTTTTTCCACCTTAGAAACTTACCAAAGTGACCCATTTAACCCGAAATTTTAGCAGAAATCTAAATCTGGTCTCCGTTTTGCGAAATTCCTGTAACTTTTTTTTAAATTGAAAGATCATCTTTAAAAAAACCGACGCTTTGACGCTGGACAGCCAACTTATCGACGATTCGGTGACCAAGCTTATAACTTTTTTTCCACCCTAGAAACTTACCAAAGTGACCCATTTAACCCGAAATTTTAGCAGAAATCTAAATCTGGTCTCCGTTTTGCGAAATTCCTGTAACTTTTTTTTTTAAATTGAAAGATCATCTTTAAAAAACCGACGCTTTGACGCTGGACAGCCAACTTTATCGACGATTAGGTGACCAAGCCATAACACTTTTTTTTTTTTTACCTAGAAACTTACCAAAGTGACCCATTTAACCCGAAATTTTAGCAGAAATCTAAATCTGGTCTCCGTTTTGCGAAATTCCTGTAACTTTTTTTTTTTTAAATTGAAAGATCATCTTTAAAAAAACCGACGCTTTGACGCTGGACAGCCAACTTTACGACGATTAGGTGACCAAGCCAATAACTTTTTTTTACCCTAGAAACTTACCAAAGTGACCCATTTAACCCGAAATTTTAGCAGAAATCTAAATCTGGTCTCCGTTTTGCGAAATTCCTGTAACTTTTTTTTAAATTGAAAGATCATCTTTAAAAAAACCGACGCTTTGACGCTGGACAGCCAACTTATCGACGATTCGGTGACCAAGCTTATAACTTTTTTTTTTTTTCCACCCTAGAAACTTACCAAAGTGACCCATTTAACCCGAAATTTTAGCAGAAATCTAAATCTGGTCTCCGTTTTGCGAAATTCCTGTAACTTTTTTTTTTTTAAATTGAAAGATCATCTTTAAAAAAACCGACGCTTTGACGCTGGACAGCCAACTTATCGACGATTCGGTGACCAAGCTTATAACTTTTTTTTTACCCTAGAAACTTACCAAAGTGACCCATTTAACCCGAAATTTTAGCAGAAATCTAAATCTGGTCTCCGTTTTGCGAAATTCCTGTAACTTTTTTTTTAAATGAAAGATCATCTTTAAAAAAACCGACGCTTTGACGCTGGACAGCCAACTTATCGACGATTCGGTGACCAAGCTTATAACTTTTTTTTTTACCCTAGAAACTTACCAAAGTGACCCATTTAACCCGAAATTTTAGCAGAAATCTAAATCTGGTCTCCGTTTTGCGAAATTCCTGTAACTTTTTTTTTAAATTGAAAGATCATCTTTAAAAAACCGACGCTTTGACGCTGGACAGCCAACTTATCGACGATTCGGTGACCAAGCTTATAACTTTTTTTTTTTTACCTAGAAACTTACCAAAGTGACCCATTTAACCCGAAATTTTAGCAGAAATCTAAATCTGGTCTCCGTTTTGCGAAATTCCTGTAACTTTTTTTTTTAATTGAAAGATCATCTTTAAAAAAACGACGACGCTGGACAGCCAACTTTATCGACGATTAGGTGACCAAGCCAATAACTTTTTTTTTTCCACCCTAGAAACTTACCAAAGTGACCCATTTAACCCGAAATTTTAGCAGAAATCTAAATCTGGTCTCCGTTTTGCGAAATTCCTGTAACTTTTTTTTTTAAATTGAAAGATCATCTTTAAAAAAACCGACGCTTTGACGCTGGACAGCCAACTTATCGACGATTCGGTGACCAAGCTTATAACTTTTTTTTTTTTTCCACCCTAGAAACTTACCAAAGTGACCCATTTAACCCGAAATTTTAGCAGAAATCTAAATCTGGTCTCCGTTTTGCGAAATTCTTGTAACTTTTTTTTAAATTGAAAGATCATCTTTAAAAAAACCGACGCTTTGACGTTGGACAGCCAACTTATCGACGATTCGGTGACCAAGCTTATAACTTTTTTTTTCCACCCTAGAAACTTACCAAAGTGACCCATTTAACCCGAAATTTTAGCAGAAATCTAAATCTGGTCTCCGTTTTGCGAAATTCCAGTAACTTTTTTTTTTTTAAATTGAAAGATCATCTTTAAAAAACTGACGCTTTGACGCTGGACAGCCAATTTACCGACGATTAGGTGACCAAGCCAATAACTTTTTTTTTTAACCTTAGAAACTTACCAAAGTGACCCATTTAACCCGAAATTTTAGCAGAAATCTAAATCTGGTCTCCGTTTTGCGAAATTCCTGTAACTTTTTTTTAAATTGAAAGATCATCTTTAAAAAAACCGACGCTTTGACGCTGGACAGCCAACTTATCGACGATTCGGTGACCAAGCTTATAACTTTTTTTTTCCACCCTAGAAACTTACCAAAGTGACCCATTTAACCCGAAATTTTAGCAGAAATCTAAATCTGGTCTCCGTTTTGCGAAATTCCTGTAACTTTTTTTTAAATTGAAAGATCATCTTTAAAAAAACCGACGCTTTGACGCTGGACAGCCAACTTATCGACGATTCGGTGACCAAGCTTATAACTTTTTTTTTTACCTAGAAACTTACCAAAGTGACCCATTTAACCCGAAATTTTAGCATAAATCTAAATCTGGTCTCCGTTTTGCGAAATTCCTGTAACTTTTTTTTTAAATTGAAAGATCATCTTTAAAAAAACCGACGCTGGACAGCCACTTTACCGACGATTAGGTGACCAAGCCAATCACTTTTTTTTTTCCAGCCTTAGAAACTTACCAAAGTGACCCATTTAACCCGAAATTTTAGCAGAAATCTAAATCTGGTCTCCGTTTTGCGAAATTCCTGTAACTTTTTTTTTTAAATTGAAAGATCATCTTTAAAAAAACCGACGCTTTGACGCGGACAGCCAACTTATCGACGATTCGGTGACCAAGCTTATAACTTTTTTTTTTTTTTTCCACCCTAGAAACTTACCAAAGTGACCCATTTAACCCGAAATTTTAGCAGAAATCTAAATCTGGTCTCCGTTTTGCGAAATTCCTGTAACTTTTTTTTAAATTGAAAGATCATCTTTAAAAAAACCGACGCTTTGACGCTGGACAGCCAACTTATCGACGATTAGGTGACCAAGCTTATAACTTTTTTTTTTTTTTAGCCACCCTAGAAACTTACCAAAGTGACCCATTTAACCCGAAATTTTAGCAGAAATCTAAATCTGGTCTCCGTTTTGCGAAATTCCTGTAACTTTTTTTTTAAATTGAAAGATCATCTTTAAAAAAACCGACGCTTTGACGCTGGACAGCCAACTTACCGACGATTAGGTGACCAAGCCAATCACTTTTTTTTTTAGCCTTAGAAACTTACCAAAGTGACCCATTTAACCCGAAATTTTAGCAGAAATCTAAATCTGGTCTCCGTTTTGCGAAATTCCTGTAACTTTTTTTTTAAATTGAAAGATCATCTTTAAAAAAACCGACGCTTTGACGCTGGACAGCCAACTTATCGACGATTCGGTGACCAAGCTTATAACTTTTTTTTCCACCCTAGAAACTTACCAAAGTGACCCATTTAACCCGAAATTTTAGCAGAAATCTAAATCTGGTCTCCGTTTTGCGAAATTCCCGTAACTTTTTTTTTTTAATTGAAAGATCATCTTTAAAAAAACCGACGCTTTGACGCTGGACAGCCAACTTATCGACGATTCGGTGACCAAGCTTATAACTTTTTTTTTTCCACCCTAGAAACTTACCAAAGTGACCCATTTAACCCGAAATTTTAGCAGAAATCTAAATCTGGTCTCCGTTTTGCGAAATTCCTGTAACTTTTTTTTTTTTAAATTGAAAGATCATCTTTAAAAAAACCGACGCTTTGACGCTGGACAGCCAACTTATCGACGATTCGGTGACCAAGCTTATAACTTTTTTTTCCACCCTAGAAACTTACCAAAGTGACCCATTTAACCCGAAATTTTAGCAGAAATCTAAATCTGGTCTCCGTTTTGCGAAATTCCTGTAACTTTTTTTTAAATTGAAAGATCATCTTTAAAAAAACCGACGCTTTGACGCTGGACAGCCAACTTATCGACGATTCGGTGACCAAGCTTATAACTTTTTTTTTTCCACCCTAGAAACTTACCAAAGTGACCCATTTAACCCGAAATTTTAGCAGAAATCTAAATCTGGTCTCCGTTTTGCGAAATTCCTGTAACTTTTTTTTTAAATTGAAAGATCATCTTTAAAAAACCGACGCTTTGACGCTGGACAGCCAACTTATCGACGATTCGGTGACCAAGCTTATAACTTTTTTTTTTACCCTAGAAACTTACCAAAGTGACCCATTTAACCCGAAATTTTAGCAGAAATCTAAATCTGGTCTCCGTTTTGCGAAATTCCCGTAACTTTTTTTTAAATTGAAAGATCATCTTTAAAAAAACCGACGCTTTGACGCTGGACAGCCACTTTATCGACGATTAGGTGACCAAGCTTATAACTTTTTTTTTTTTACCTAGAAACTTACCAAAGTGACCCATTTAACCCGAAATTTTAGCAGAAATCTAAATCTGGTCTCCGTTTTGCGAAATTCCCGTAACTTTTTTTTTTTTAATTGAAAGATCATCTTTAAAAAACCGACGCTTTGACGCTGGACAGCCAACTTATCGACGATTCGGTGACCAAGCTTATAACTTTTTTTTTTTTCCACCCTAGAAACTTACCAAAGTGACCCATTTAACCCGAAATTTTAGCAGAAATCTAAATCTGGTCTCCGTTTTGCGAAATTCCCGTAACTTTTTTTTTTAAATTGAAAGATCATCTTTAAAAAAACCGACGCTTTGACGTTGGACAGCCAACTTATCGACGATTCGGTGACCAAGCTTATAACTTTTTTTTTTCCACCCTAGAAACTTACCAAAGTGACCCATTTAACCCGAAATTTAAGCATAAATCTAAATCTGGTCTCCGTTTTGCGAAATTCCAGTAACTTTTTTTTTTTTTTAAAATGAAAGATCATCTTTAAAAAAACCGACGCTTTGACGCTGGACAGCCAACTTACCGACGATTAGGTGACCAAGCTTATAACTTTTTTTTTTCCACCCTAGAAACTTACCAAAGTGACCCATTTAACCCGAAATTTTAGCAGAAATCTAAATCTGGTCTCCGTTTTGCGAAATTCCTGTAACTTTTTTTTAAATTGAAAGATCATCTTTAAAAAAACCGACGCTGACGACAGCCACTTTACCGACGATTAGGTGACCAAGCCAATCACTTTTTTTTTTTTAGCCTTAGAAACTTACCAAAGTGACCCATTTAACCCGAAATTTTAGCAGAAATCTAAATCTGGTCTCCGTTTTGCGAAATTCCCGTAACTTTTTTTTTAAATTGAAAGATCATCTTTAAAAAAACCGACGCTTTGACGCTGGACAGCCAACTTATCGACGATTCGGTGACCAAGCTTATAACTTTTTTTTTTTTCCACCCTAGAAACTTACCAAAGTGACCCATTTAACCCGAAATTTTAGCAGAAATCTAAATCTGGTCTCCGTTTTGCGAAATTCCCGTAACTTTTTTTTTTTAATTGAAAGATCATCTTTAAAAAAACCGACGCTTTGACGTTGGACAGCCAACTTATCGACGATTCGGTGACCAAGCTTATAACTTTTTTTTCCACCCTAGAAACTTACCAAAGTGACCCATTTAACCCGAAATTTTAGCATAAATCTAAATCTGGTCTCCGTTTTGCGAAATTCCAGTAACTTTTTTTTTTAAATTGAAAGATCATCTTTAAAAAAACTGACGCTTTGACGCTGGACAGCCAATTTACCGACGATTAGGTGACCAAGCTTATAACTTTTTTTTACCCCTAGAAACTTACCAAAGTGACCCATTTAACCCGAAATTTTAGCAGAAATCTAAATCTGGTCTCCGTTTTGCGAAATTCCTGTAACTTTTTTTTAAATTGAAAGATCATCTTTAAAAAAACCGACGCTTTGACGTTGGACAGCCAACTTATCGACGATTCGGTGACCAAGCTTATAACTTTTTTTTTTTACCCTAGAAACTTACCAAAGTGACCCATTTAACCCGAAATTTTAGCAGAAATCTAAATCTGGTCTCCGTTTTGCGAAATTCCTGTAACTTTTTTTTTAAATTGAAAGATCATCTTTAAAAAAACCGACGCTTTGACGCTGGACAGCCAACTTTACCGACGATTAGGTGACCAAGCTTATAACTTTTTTTTAGCCCTAGAAACTTACCAAAGTGACCCATTTAACCCGAAATTTTAGCAGAAATCTAAATCTGGTCTCCGTTTTGCGAAATTCCTGTAACTTTTTTTTAAATTGAAAGATCATCTTTAAAAAAACCGACGCTTTGACGCTGGACAGCCACTTTACCGACGATTAGGTGACCAAGCCAATAACTTTTTTTTTACCCTTAGAAACTTACCAAAGTGACCCATTTAACCCGAAATTTTAGCAGAAATCTAAATCTGGTCTCCGTTTTGCGAAATTCCCGTAACTTTTTTTTAAATTGAAAGATCATCTTTAAAAAAACCGACGCTTTGACGTTGGACAGCCAACTTATCGACGATTCGGTGACCAAGCTTATAACTTTTTTTTTTTCCACCCTAGAAACTTACCAAAGTGACCCATTTAACCCGAAATTTTAGCAGAAATCTAAATCTGGTCTCCGTTTTGCGAAATTCCTGTAACTTTTTTTTTTTTAAATTGAAAGATCATCTTTAAAAAACCGACGCTTTGACGCTGGACAGCCAACTTATCGACGATTCGGTGACCAAGCTTATAACTTTTTTTTTTTTTACCCTAGAAACTTACCAAAGTGACCCATTTAACCCGAAATTTTAGCAGAAATCTAAATCTGGTCTCCGTTTTGCGAAATTCCTGTAACTTTTTTTTAAATTGAAAGATCATCTTTAAAAAAACCGACGCTTTGACGTTGGACAGCCAACTTATCGACGATTCGGTGACCAAGCTTATAACTTTTTTTTTTTCCACCCTAGAAACTTACCAAAGTGACCCATTTAACCCGAAATTTTAGCAGAAATCTAAATCTGGTCTCCGTTTTGCGAAATTCCTGTAACTTTTTTTTAAATTGAAAGATCATCTTTAAAAAAACCGACGCTGACGCTGGACAGCCAACTTTACCGACGATTAGGTGACCAAGCTTATAACTTTTTTTTTTCCACCTAGAAACTTACCAAAGTGACCCATTTAACCCGAAATTTTAGCAGAAATCTAAATCTGGTCTCCGTTTTGCGAAATTCCTGTAACTTTTTTTTAAATTGAAAGATCATCTTTAAAAAAACCGACGCTTTGACGCTGGACAGCCACTTTACCGACGATTAGGTGACCAAGCCAATCACTTTTTTTTTTTTTTTCCCTAGAAACTTACCAAAGTGACCCATTTAACCCGAAATTTTAGCAGAAATCTAAATCTGGTCTCCGTTTTGCGAAATTCCTGTAACTTTTTTTTAAATTGAAAGATCATCTTTAAAAAAACCGACGCTTTGACGCTGGACAGCCAACTTATCGACGATTCGGTGACCAAGCTTATAACTTTTTTTTTTTTTAGCCTAGAAACTTACCAAAGTGACCCATTTAACCCGAAATTTTAGCAGAAATCTAAATCTGGTCTCCGTTTTGCGAAATTCCTGTAACTTTTTTTTAAATTGAAAGATCATCTTTAAAAAAACCGACGCTTTGACGCTGGACAGCCACTTTACCGACGATTAGGTGACCAAGCCATAACTTTTTTTTTTAGCCACCCTTAGAAACTTACCAAAGTGACCCATTTAACCCGAAATTTTAGCAGAAATCTAAATCTGGTCTCCGTTTTGCGAAATTCCTGTAACTTTTTTTTAAATTGAAAGATCATCTTTAAAAAAACCGACGCTTTGACGCTGGACAGCCAACTTATCGACGATTCGGTGACCAAGCTTATAACTTTTTTTTTCCACCCTAGAAACTTACCAAAGTGACCCATTTAACCCGAAATTTTAGCAGAAATCTAAATCTGGTCTCCGTTTTGCGAAATTCCTGTAACTTTTTTTTTTTTTTAAATTGAAAGATCATCTTTAAAAAAACCGACGCTTTGACGCTGGACAGCCAACTTATCGACGATTCGGTGACCAAGCTTATAACTTTTTTTTTTTTCCACCCTAGAAACTTACCAAAGTGACCCATTTAACCCGAAATTTTAGCAGAAATCTAAATCTGGTCTCCGTTTTGCGAAATTCCTGTAACTTTTTTTTAAATTGAAAGATCATCTTTAAAAAACCGACGCTTTGACGCTGGACAGCCAACTTTATCGACGATTAGGTGACCAAGCCAATCACTTTTTTTTTACCCTTAGAAACTTACCAAAGTGACCCATTTAACCCGAAATTTTAGCAGAAATCTAAATCTGGTCTCCGTTTTGCGAAATTCCTGTAACTTTTTTTTAAATTGAAAGATCATCATTTAAAAAACCGACGCTTTGACGCTGGACAGCCAACTTTATCGACGATTCGGTGACCAAGCCAATAACTTTTTTTTTTTACCCTAGAAACTTACCAAAGTGACCCATTTAACCCGAAATTTTAGCAGAAATCTAAATCTGGTCTCCGTTTTGCGAAATTCCCGTAACTTTTTTTAAATTGAAAGATCATCTTTAAAAAAACCGACGCTTTGACGTTGGACAGCCAACTTATCGACGATTCGGTGACCAAGCTTATAACTTTTTTTTTTTCCACCCTAGAAACTTACCAAAGTGACCCATTTAACCCGAAATTTTAGCATAAATCTAAATCTGGTCTCCGTTTTGCGAAATTCCAGTAACTTTTTTTTTTTAAATTGAAAGATCATCTTAAAAAACTGACGCTGACGCTGGACAGCCAATTTACCGACGATTAGGTGACCAAGCTTATAACTTTTTTTTTTTCCACCCTAGAAACTTACCAAAGTGACCCTTTTAACCCGAAATTTTAGCAGAAATCTAAATCTGGTCTCCGTTTTGCGAAATTCCTGTAACTTTGTTTTTAAATTGAAAGATCATCTTTAAAAAAACCGACGCTGGACAGCCACTTTACCGACGATTAGGTGACCAAGCCAATCACTTTTTTTTTTAGCCTTAGAAACTTACCAAAGTGACCCATTTAACCCGAAATTTTAGCAGAAATCTAAATCTGGTCTCCGTTTTGCGAAATTCCCGTAACTTTTTTTTTTAAATTGAAAGATCATCTTTAAAAAAACCGACGCTTTGACGCTGGACAGCCAACTTATCGACGATTCGGTGACCAAGCTTATAACTTTTTTTTTCCACCCTAGAAAATTACCAAAGTGACCCATTTAACCCGAAATTTTAGCAGAAATCTAAATCTGGTCTCCGTTTTGCGAAATTCCCGTAACTTTTTTTTTTTAAATTGAAAGATCATCTTTAAAAAAACCGACGCTTTGACGTTGGACAGCCAACTTATCGACGATTCGGTGACCAAGCTTATAACTTTTTTTTTTCCACCCTAGAAACTTACCAAAGTGACCCATTTAACCCGAAATTTTAGCATAAATCTAAATCTGGTCTCCGTTTTGCGAAATTCCAGTAACTTTTTTTTAAATTGAAAGATCATGTTAAAAAAACTGACGCTGGACAGCCAATTTACCGACGATTAGGTGACCAAGCTTATAACTTTTTTTTTCCACCCTAGAAACTTACCAAAGTGACCCATTTAACCCGAAATTTTAGCAGAAATCTAAATCTGGTCTCCGTTTTGCGAAATTCCTGTAACTTTTTTTTTTAAATTGAAAGATCATCTTTAAAAAAACCGACGCTTTGACGTTGGACAGCCAACTTATCGACGATTCGGTGACCAAGCTTATAACTTTTTTTTTTTCCACCCTAGAAACTTACCAAAGTGACCCATTTAACCCGAAATTTTAGCAGAAATCTAAATCTGGTCTCCGTTTTGCGAAATTCCTGTAACTTTTTTTTTTTAATTGAAAGATCATCTTTAAAAAAACCGACGCTTTGACGCTGGACAGCCAACTTATCGACGATTAGGTGACCAAGCTTATAACTTTTTTTTTACCCTAGAAACTTACCAAAGTGACCCATTTAACCCGAAATTTTAGCAGAAATCTAAATCTGGTCTCCGTTTTGCGAAATTCCTGTAACTTTTTTTTTTAAATTGAAAGATCATCTTTAAAAAAACCGACGCTTTGACGCTGGACAGCCAACTTTACCGACGATTAGGTGACCAAGCCAATAACTTTTTTTTTTTTTTACTTAGAAACTTACCAAAGTGACCCATTTAACCCGAAATTTTAGCAGAAATCTAAATCTGGTCTCCGTTTTGCGAAATTCCTGTAACTTTTTTTTTTAAATTGAAAGATCATCTTTAAAAAAACCGACGCTTTGACGTTGGACAGCCAACTTATCGACGATTCGGTGACCAAGCTTATAACTTTTTTTTTTCCACCCTAGAAAATTACCAAAGTGACCCATTTAACCCGAAATTTTAGCAGAAATCTAAATCTGGTCTCCGTTTTGCGAAATTCCAGTAACTTTTTTTTTAAATTGAAAGATCATCTTTAAAAAAACCGACGCTGGACGCTGGACAGCCAACTTATCGACGATTCGGTGACCAAGCTTATAACTTTTTTTTTTTCCACCCTAGAAACTTACCAAAGTGACCCATTTAACCCGAAATTTTAGCAGAAATCTAAATCTGGTCTCCGTTTTGCGAAATTCCTGTAACTTTTTTTTTTAAATTGAAAGATCATCTTTAAAAAAACCGACGCTTTGACGTTGGACAGCCAACTTATCGACGATTCGGTGACCAAGCTTATAACTTTTTTTTTTCCACCCTAGAAACTTACCAAAGTGACCCATTTAACCCGAAATTTTAGCAGAAATCTAAATCTGGTCTCCGTTTTGCGAAATTCCTGTAACTTTTTTTTAAATTGAAAGATCATCTTTAAAAAAACCGACGCTGACGACAGCCACTTTACCGACGATTAGGTGACCAAGCCATAACTTTTTTTTTAGCCTTAGAAACTTACCAAAGTGACCCATTTAACCCGAAATTTTAGCAGAAATCTAAATCTGGTCTCCGTTTTGCGAAATTCCTGTAACTTTTTTTTTTAAATTGAAAGATCATCTTTAAAAAAACCGACGCTTTGACGCTGGACAGCCACTTTACCGACGATTAGGTGACCAAGCTTATAACTTTTTTTTTTTTACCCTAGAAACTTACCAAAGTGACCCATTTAACCCGAAATTTTAGCAGAAATCTAAATCTGGTCTCCGTTTTGCGAAATTCCTGTAACTTTTTTTTTAAATTGAAAGATCATCTTTAAAAAAACCGACGCTTTGACGTTGGACAGCCAACTTATCGACGATTCGGTGACCAAGCTTATAACTTTTTTTTTTTTTCCACCCTAGAAACTTACCAAAGTGACCCATTTAACCCGAAATTTTAGCATAAATCTAAATCTGGTCTCCGTTTTGCGAAATTCCAGTAACTTTTTTTTTTAAATTGAAAGATCATCTTAAAAAAACTGACGCTGACGCTGGACAGCCAACTTACCGACGATTAGGTGACCAAGCTTATAACTTTTTTTTTACCCTAGAAACTTACCAAAGTGACCCATTTAACCCGAAATTTTAGCAGAAATCTAAATCTGGTCTCCGTTTTGCGAAATTCCTGTAACTTTTTTTTTAAATTGAAAGATCATCTTTAAAAAAACGCTTTGACGCTGGACAGCCACTTTACCGACGATTAGGTGACCAAGCCAATCACTTTTTTTTTTACCTTAGAAACTTACCAAAGTGACCCATTTAACCCGAAATTTTAGCAGAAATCTAAATCTGGTCTCCGTTTTGCGAAATTCCCGTAACTTTTTTTTTTAAATTGAAAGATCATCTTTAAAAAAACCGACGCTTTGACGCTGGACAGCCAACTTATCGACGATTCGGTGACCAAGCTTATAACTTTTTTTTTTCCACCCTAGAAACTTACCAAAGTGACCCATTTAACCCGAAATTTTAGCAGAAATCTAAATCTGGTCTCCGTTTTGCGAAATTCCCGTAACTTTTTTTTTTTTAATTGAAAGATCATCTTTAAAAAAACCGACGCTTTGACGTTGGACAGCCAACTTATCGACGATTCGGTGACCAAGCTTATAACTTTTTTTTTTTCCACCCTAGAAACTTACCAAAGTGACCCATTTAACTCGAAATTTTAGCAGAAATCTAAATCTGGTCTCCGTTTTGCGAAATTCCGGTAACTTTTTTTTAAATTGAAAGATCATCTTTAAAAAAACTGACGCTGGACAGCCAATTTACCGACGATTAGGTGACCAAGCTTATAACTTTTTTTTTTCACCCTAGAAACTTACCAAAGTGACCCATTTAACCCGAAATTTTAGCAGAAATCTAAATCTGGTCTCCGTTTTGCGAAATTCCCGTAACTTTTTTTTAAATTGAAAGATCATCTTTAAAAAAACCGACGCTTTGACGCTGGACAGCCAACTTATCGACGATTCGGTGACCAAGCTTATAACTTTTTTTTTTTCCACCCTAGAAACTTACCAAAGTGACCCATTTAACCCGAAATTTTAGCAGAAATCTAAATCTGGTCTCCGTTTTGCGAAATTCCTGTAACTTTTTTTTTTAAATTGAAAGATCATCTTTAAAAAAACCGACGCTGGACAGCCAATTTACCGACGATTAGGTGACCAAGCTAATAACTTTTTTTTTTTAGCCTTAGAAACTTACCAAAGTGACCCATTTAACCCGAAATTTTAGCAGAAATCTAAATCTGGTCTCCGTTTTGCGAAATTCCTGTAACTTTTTTTTAAATTGAAAGATCATCTTTAAAAAAACCGACGCTTTGACGATGGACAGCCAACTTATCGACGATTCGGTGACCAAGCTTATAACTTTTTTTTTTTTTACCCTAGAAACTTACCAAAGTGACCCATTTAACCCGAAATTTTAGCAGAAATCTAAATCTGGTCTCCGTTTTGCGAAATTCCCGTAACTTTTTTTTAAATTGAAAGATCATCTTTAAAAAAACCGACGCTTTGACGTTGGACAGCCAACTTATCGACGATTCGGTGACCAAGCTTATAACTTTTTTTTTCCACCCTAGAAACTTACCAAAGTGACCCATTTAACCCGAAATTTTAGCATAAATCTAAATCTGGTCTCCGTTTTGCGAAATTCCAGTAACTTTTTTTTTAAATTGAAAGATCATGTTAAAAAAACTGACGCTGGACAGCCAATTTACCGACGATTAGGTGACCAAGCTTATAACTTTTTTTTCCACCCTAGAAACTTACCAAAGTGACCCATTTAACCCGAAATTTTAGCAGAAATCTAAATCTGGTCTCCGTTTTGCGAAATTCCCGTAACTTTTTTTTTTTAAATTGAAAGATCATCTTTAAAAAAACCGACGCTTTGACGTTGGACAGCCAACTTATCGACGATTCGGTGACCAAGCTTATAACTTTTTTTTTCCCCTAGAAACTTACCAAAGTGACCCATTTAACCCGAAATTTTAGCAGAAATCTAAATCTGGTCTCCGTTTTGCGAAATTCCTGTAACTTTTTTTTAAATTGAAAGATCATCTTTAAAAAAACCGACGCTGGACATCCACTTTACCGACGATTAGGTGACCAAGCCTATCACTTTTTTTTTTAGCCTTAGAAACTTACCAAAGTGACCCATTTAACCCGAAATTTTAGCAGAAATCTAAATCTGGTCTCCGTTTTGCGAAATTCCAGTAACTTTTTTTTTAAATTGAAAGATCATCTTTAAAAAAACCGACGCTTTGACGCTGGACAGCCACTTTACCGACGATTAGGTGACCAAGCCTATCACTTTTTTTTTTTTACCTTAGAAACTTACCAAAGTGACCCATTTAACCCGAAATTTTAGCAGAAATCTAAATCTGGTCTCCGTTTTGCGAAATTCCTGTAACTTTTTTTTAAATTGAAAGATCATCTTTAAAAAAACCGACGCTTTGACGCTGGACAGCCAACTTATCGACGATTCGGTGACCAAGCTTATAACTTTTTTTTTTTCCACCCTAGAAACTTACCAAAGTGACCCATTTAACCCGAAATTTTAGCATAAATCTAAATCTGGTCTCCGTTTTGCGAAATTCCTGTAACTTTTTTTTTAAATTGAAAGATCATCTTAAAAAAACTGACGCTTTGACGCTGGACAGCCACTTTACCGACGATTAGGTGACCAAGCCAATCACTTTTTTTTTAGCCTTAGAAACTTACCAAAGTGACCCATTTAACCCGAAATTTTAGCAGAAATCTAAATCTGGTCTCCGTTTTGCGAAATTCCTGTAACTTTTTTTTTTTTTAATTGAAAGATCATCTTTAAAAAAACCGACGCTGACGCTGGACAGCCACTTTACCGACGATTATGTGACCAAGCCAATCACTTTTTTTTTTTTAAGCCTTAGAAACTTACCAAAGTGACCCATTTAACCCGAAATTTTAGCAGAAATCTAAATCTGGTCTCCGTTTTGCGAAATTCCTGTAACTTTTTTTTTTAAATTGAAAGATCATCTTTAAAAAAACCGACGCTTTGACGCTGGACAGCCAACTTATCGACGATTCGGTGACCAAGCTTATAACTTTTTTTTTTTCCACCCTAGAAACTTACCAAAGTGACCCATTTAACCCGAAATTTTAGCATAAATCTAAATCTGGTCTCCGTTTTGCGAAATTCCTGTAACTTTTTTTTTAAATTGAAAGATCATCTTTAAAAAAACCGACGCTGACGACAGCCAATTTACCGACGATTAGGTGACCAAGCCAATTTTTAACTTTTTTTTTCCACCCTAGAAACTTACCAAAGTGACCCATTTAACCCGAAATTTTAGCAGAAATCTAAATCTGGTCTCCGTTTTGCGAAATTCCTGTAACTTTTTTTTTAAATTGAAAGATCATCTTTAAAAAAACGACGCTTTGACGCTGGACAGCCAACTTTACCGACGATTAGGTGACCAAGCTTATAACTTTTTTTTTCCACCCTCCACCCTAGAAACTTACCAAAGTGACCCATTTAACCCGAAATTTTAGCAGAAATCTAAATCTGGTCTCCGTTTTGCGAAATTCCCGTAACTTTTTTTTTTAAATTGAAAGATCATCTTTAAAAAAACCGACGCTTTGACGTTGGACAGCCAACTTATCGACGATTCGGTGACCAAGCTTATAACTTTTTTTTTTTCCACCCTAGAAACTTACCAAAGTGACCCATTTAACCCGAAATTTTAGCATAAATCTAAATCTGGTCTCCGTTTTGCGAAATTCCAGTAACTTTTTTTTAAATTGAAAGATCATGTTAAAAAAACTGACGCTGGACAGCCAATTTACCGACGATTAGGTGACCAAGCTTATAACTTTTTTTTTCCACCCTAGAAACTTACCAAAGTGACCCTTTTATCCCGAAATTTTAGCAGAAATCTAAATCTGGTCTCCGTTTTGCGAAATTCCTGTAACTTTGTTTTTAAATTGAAAGATCATCTTTAAAAAAACCGACGCTGGACAGCCACTTTACCGACGATTAGGTGACCAAGCCAATCACTTTTTTTTTAGCCTTAGAAACTTACCAAAGTGACCCATTTAACCCGAAATTTTAGCAGAAATCTAAATCTGGTCTCCGTTTTGCGAAATTCCCGTAACTTTTTTTTTAAATTGAAAGATCATCTTTAAAAAAACCGACGCTTTGACGCTGGACAGCCAACTTATCGACGATTCGGTGACCAAGCTTATAACTTTTTTTTTTCCACCCTAGAAAATTACCAAAGTGACCCATTTAACCCGAAATTTTAGCAGAAATCTAAATCTGGTCTCCGTTTTGCGAAATTCCCGTAACTTTTTTTTAAATTGAAAGATCATCTTTAAAAAAACCGACGCTTTGACGTTGGACAGCCAACTTATCGACGATTCGGTGACCAAGCTTATAACTTTTTTTTTCCACCCTAGAAACTTACCAAAGTGACCCATTTAACCCGAAATTTAAGCATAAATCTAAATCTGGTCTCCGTTTTGCGAAATTCCAGTAACTTTTTTTTTAAATTGAAAGATCATGTTAAAAAAACTGACGCTGGACAGCCAATTTACCGACGATTAGGTGACCAAGCTTATAACTTTTTTTTCCACCCTAGAAACTTACCAAAGTGACCCATTTAACCCGAAATTTTAGCAGAAATCTAAATCTGGTCTCCGTTTTGCGAAATTCCCGTAACTTTTTTTTTAAATTGAAAGATCATCTTTAAAAAAACCGACGCTTTGACGTTGGACAGCCAACTTATCGACGATTCGGTGACCAAGCTTATAACTTTTTTTTTTCCACCCTAGAAACTTACCAAAGTGACCCATTTAACCCGAAATTTTAGCATAAATCTAAATCTGGTCTCCGTTTTGCGAAATTCCTGTAACTTTTTTTTTTAAATTGAAAGATCATCTTTAAAAAAACCGACGCTGGACAGCCAATTTACCGACGATTAGGTGACCAAGCTTATAACTTTTTTTTCCACCCTAGAAACTTACCAAAGTGACCCATTTAACCCGAAATTTTAGCAGAAATCTAAATCTGGTCTCCGTTTTGCGAAATTCCTGTAACTTTTTTTTTAAATTGAAAGATCATCTTTAAAAAAACCGACGCTGGACAGCCACTTTACCGACGATTAGGTGACCAAGCCATCACTTTTTTTTTCCAGCCTTAGAAACTTACCAAAGTGACCCATTTAACCCGAAATTTTAGCAGAAATCTAAATCTGGTCTCCGTTTTGCGAAATTCCTGTAACTTTTTTTTAAATTGAAAGATCATCTTTAAAAAAACCGACGCTTTGACGCTGGACAGCCAACTTATCGACGATTCGGTGACCAAGCTTATAACTTTTTTTTTTTTCCACCCTAGAAACTTACCAAAGTGACCCATTTAACCCGAAATTTTAGCAGAAATCTAAATCTGGTCTCCGTTTTGCGAAATTCCTGTAACTTTTTTTTAAATTGAAAGATCATTTAAAAAAACCGACGCTTTGACGCTGGACAGCCAACTTATCGACGATTCGGTGACCAAGCTTATAACTTTTTTTTTTTAGCCCTAGAAACTTACCAAAGTGACCCATTTAACCCGAAATTTTAGCAGAAATCTAAATCTGGTCTCCGTTTTGCGAAATTCCTGTAACTTTTTTTTAAATTGAAAGATCATCTTTAAAAAAACCGACGCTGGACAGCCACTTTACCGACGATTAGGTGACCAAGCCAATAACTTTTTTTTTTTTTACCCTTAGAAACTTACCAAAGTGACCCATTTAACCCGAAATTTTAGCAGAAATCTAAATCTGGTCTCCGTTTTGCGAAATTCCTGTAACTTTTTTTTAAATTGAAAGATCATCTTTAAAAAAACCGACGCTTTGACGCTGGACAGCCAACTTATCGACGATTCGGTGACCAAGCTTATAACTTTTTTTTTTTTTACCCTAGAAACTTACCAAAGTGACCCATTTAACCCGAAATTTTAGCATAAATCTAAATCTGGTCTCCGTTTTGCGAAATTCCTGTAACTTTTTTTTTTAAATTGAAAGATCATCTTTAAAAAAACCGACGCTTTGACGCTGGACAGCCAACTTTACCGACGATTAGGTGACCAAGCCATAACTTTTTTTTTACCTTAGAAACTTACCAAAGTGACCCATTTAACCCGAAATTTTAGCAGAAATCTAAATCTGGTCTCCGTTTTGCGAAATTCCTGTAACTTTTTTTTTTAAATTGAAAGATCATCTTTAAAAAAACCGACGCTGACGACGCTGGACAGCCACTTTACCGACGATTAGGTGACCAAGCCAATCACTTTTTTTTTTTTAGCCTTAGAAACTTACCAAAGTGACCCATTTAACCCGAAATTTTAGCAGAAATCTAAATCTGGTCTCCGTTTTGCGAAATTCCTGTAACTTTTTTTTTAAATTGAAAGATCATCTTTAAAAAAACCGACGCTTTGACGCTGGACAGCCAACTTATCGACGATTCGGTGACAAGCTTATAACTTTTTTTTTTCCACCCTAGAAACTTACCAAAGTGACCCATTTAACCCGAAATTTTAGCAGAAATCTAAATCTGGTCTCCGTTTTGCGAAATTCCTGTAACTTTTTTTTTAAATTGAAAGATCATCTTTAAAAAAAACCGACGCTTTGACGCTGGACAGCCACTTTACCGACGATTCGGTGACCAAGCCAATCACTTTTTTTTTTTTTAGCCTTAGAAACTTACCAAAGTGACCCATTTAACCCGAAATTTTAGCAGAAATCTAAATCTGGTCTCCGTTTTGCGAAATTCCTGTAACTTTTTTTTTTTAAATTGAAAGATCATCTTTAAAAAAACCGACGCTTTGACGCTGGACAGCCAACTTATCGTCGATTGGGTGACCAAGCTTATAACTTTTTTTTTTCCACCCTAGAAACTTACCAAAGTGACCCATTTAACCCGAAATTTTAGCAGAAATCTAAATCTGGTCTCCGTTTTGCGAAATTCCTGTAACTTTTTTAAATTGAAAGATCATCTTTAAAAAAACCGACGCTTTGACGTTGGACAGCCAACTTATCGACGATTCGGTGACCAAGCTTATAACTTTTTTTTTTTTTCCACCCTAGAAACTTACCAAAGTGACCCATTTAACCCGAAATTTTAGCATAAATCTAAATCTGGTCTCCGTTTTGCGAAATTCCAGTAACTTTTTTTTTTAAATTGAAAGATCATGTTAAAAAAACTGACGCTGGACAGCCAATTTACCGACGATTAGGTGACCAAGCTTATAACTTTTTTTTTCCACCCTAGAAACTTACCAAAGTGACCCATTTAACCCGAAATTTTAGCAGAAATCTAAATCTGGTCTCCGTTTTGCGAAATTCCCGTAACTTTTTTTTAAATTGAAAGATCATCTTTATAAAAACCGACGCTTTGACGTTGGACAGCCAACTTATCGACGATTCGGTGACCAAGCTTATAACTTTTTTTTTCCACCCTAGAAACTTACCAAAGTGACCCATTTAACCCGAAATTTTAGCAGAAATCTAAATCTGGTCTCCGTTTTGCGAAATTCCTGTAACTTTTTTTTAAATTGAAAGATCATCTTTAAAAAACGACGCTGGACAGCCACTTTACCGACGATTAGGTGACCAAGCCAATCACTTTTTTTTTTTTAGCCTTAGAAACTTACCAAAGTGACCCATTTAACCCGAAATTTTAGCAGAAATCTAAATCTGGTCTCCGTTTTGCGAAATTCCCGTAACTTTTTTTTTTAAATTGAAAGATCATCTTTAAAAAAACCGACGCTTTGACGCTGGACAGCCAACTTATCGACGATTCGGTGACCAAGCTTATAACTTTTTTTTTTTTTTTTACCCTAGAAAATTACCAAAGTGACCCATTTAACCCGAAATTTTAGCAGAAATCTAAATCTGGTCTCCGTTTTGCGAAATTCCCGTAACTTTTTTTTTTTAAATTGAAAGATCATCTTTAAAAAAACCGACGCTTTGACGTTGGACAGCCAACTTATCGACGATTCGGTGACCAAGCTTATAACTTTTTTTTTCCACCCTAGAAACTTACCAAAGTGACCCATTTAACCCGAAATTTAAGCATAAATCTAAATCTGGTCTCCGTTTTGCGAAATTCCAGTAACTTTTTTTTTTAAATTGAAAGATCATGTTAAAAAAACTGACGCTGGACAGCCAATTTACGACGATTAGGTGACCAAGCTTATAACTTTTTTTTTTTTCCACCCTAGAAACTTACCAAAGTGACCCTTTATCCCGAAATTTTAGCAGAAATCTAAATCTGGTCTCCGTTTTGCGAAATTCCCGTAACTTTTTTTTTAAATTGAAAGATCATCTTTAAAAAAACCGACGCTTTGACGTTGGACAGCCAACTTATCGACGATTCGGTGACCAAGCTTATAAGTTTTTTTTTTTCCACCCTAGAAACTTACCAAAGTGACCCATTTAACCCGAAATTTTAGCAGAAATCTAAATCTGGTCTCCGTTTTGCGAAATTCTGTAACTTTGTTTTTAAATTGAAAGATCATCTTTAAAAAAACGCGACGCTGGACATCCACTTTAGCGACGATTAGGTGACCAAGCCTATCACTTTTTTTTTTTCCAGCCTTAGAAACTTACCAAAGTGACCCATTTAACCCGAAATTTTAGCAGAAATCTAAATCTGGTCTCCGTTTTGCGAAATTCCAGTAACTTTTTTTTTTTTAAATTGAAAGATCATCTTTAAAAAAACTGACGCTTTGACGCTGGACAGCCACTTTACCGACGATTAGGTGACCAAGCCTATCACTTTTTTTTAGCCTTAGAAACTTACCAAAGTGAACCATTTAACCCGAAATTTTAGCAGAAATCTAAATCTGGTCTCCGTTTTGCGAAATTCCTGTAACTTTTTTTAAATTGAAAGATCATCTTTAAAAAAACCGACGCTTTGATGCTGGACAGCCAACTTATCGACGATTCGGTGACCAAGCTTATAACTTTTTTTCCACCCTAGAAACTTACCAAAGTGACCCATTTAACCCGAAATTTTAGCATAAATCTAAATCTGGTCTCCGTTTTGCGAAATTCCTGTAACTTTTTTTTTTTAAATTGAAAGATCATCTTAAAAAAACTGACGCTTTGACGCTGGACAGCCACTTTACCGACGATTAGGTGACCGAGCCAATCACTTTTTTTTTAGCCTTAGAAACTTACCAAAGTGACCCATTTAACCCAAAATTTTAGCAGAAATCTAAATCTGGTCTTCGTTTTGCGAAATTCCTGTAACTTTTTTTTTAAATTGAAAGATCATCTTTAAAAAAACGACGCTGGACAGCCACTTTACCGACGATTATGTGACCAAGCCAATCACTTTTTTTTTTAAGCCTTAGAAACTTACCAAAGTGACCCATTTAACCCGAAATTTTAGCAGAAATCTAAATCTGGTCTCCGTTTTGCGAAATTCCCGTAACTTTTTTTTTAAATTGAAAGATCATCTTTAAAAAAACCGACGCTTTGACGCTGGACAGCCAACTTATCGACGATTCGGTGACCAAGCTTATAACTTTTTTTTTTCCACCCTAGAAACTTACCAAAGTGACCCATTTAACCCGAAATTTTAGCATATATCTAAATCTGGTCTCCGTTTTGCGAAATTCCTGTAACTTTTTTTTTAAATTGAAAGATCATCTTTAAAAAAACCGACGCTTTGACGTTGGACAGCCAACTTATCGACGATTAGGTGACCAAGCTTATAACTTTTTTTTCCACCCTAGAAACTTACCAAAGTGACCCATTTAACCCGAAATTTTAGCAGAAATCTAAATCTGGTCTCCGTTTTGCGAAATTCCTGTAACTTTTTTTTAAATTGAAAGATCATCTTTAAAAAAACCGACGCTGACGCTGGACAGCCAACTTTACCGACGATTAGGTGACCAAGCTTATAACTTTTTTTTTTTCCACCCTAGAAACTTACCAAAGTGACCCATTTAACCCGAAATTTTAGCAGAAATCTAAATCTGGTCTCCGTTTTGCGAAATTCCCGTAACTTTTTTTTAATTGAAAGATCATCTTTAAAAAAACCGACGCTTTGACGCTGGACAGCCAACTTATCGACGATTCGGTGACCAAGCTTATAACTTTTTTTTTTTCCACCCTAGAAAATTACCAAAGTGACCCATTTAACCCGAAATTTTAGCAGAAATCTAAATCTGGTCTCCGTTTTGCGAAATTCCTGTAACTTTTTTTTTAAATTGAAAGATCATCTTTAAAAAAACCGACGCTTTGACGTTGGACAGCCAACTTATCGACGATTCGGTGACCAAGCTTATAACTTTTTTTTTTTCCACCCTAGAAACTTACCAAAGTGACCCATTTAACCCGAAATTTTAGCAGAAATCTAAATCTGGTCTCCGTTTTGCGAAATTCCTGTAACTTTTTTTTAAATTGAAAGATCATCTTTAAAAAAACGCTTTGACGCTGGACAGCCAACTTATCGACGATTAGGTGACCAAGCTTATAACTTTTTTTTTCCACCCTAGAAACTTACCAAAGTGACCCATTTAACCCGAAATTTTAGCAGAAATCTAAATCTGGTCTCCGTTTTGCGAAATTCCCGTAACTTTTTTTTTTAAATTGAAAGATCATCTTTAAAAAAACCGACGCTTTGACGTTGGACAGCCAACTTATCGACGATTCGGTGACCAAGCTTATAACTTTTTTTTTTTTTTTCCACCCTAGAAACTTACCAAAGTGACCCATTTAACCCGAAATTTTAGCAGAAATCTAAATCTGGTCTCCGTTTTGCGAAATTCCTGTAACTTTTTTTTTAAATTGAAAGATCATCTTTAAAAAAACCGACGCTGGACAGCCACTTTACCGACGATTAGGTGACCAAGCCAATAACTTTTTTTTTTTTAGCCTTAGAAACTTACCAAAGTGACCCATTTAACCCGAAATTTTAGCAGAAATCTAAATCTGGTCTCCGTTTTGCGAAATTCCTGTAACTTTTTTTTAAATTGAAAGATCATCTTTAAAAAAACCGACGCTTTGACGCTGGACAGCCAACTTTATCGACGATTAGGTGACCAAGCTTATAACTTTTTTTTTACCCTTAGAAACTTACCAAAGTGACCCATTTAACCCGAAATTTTAGCAGAAATCTAAATCTGGTCTCCGTTTTGCGAAATTCCTGTAACTTTTTTTTAAATTGAAAGATCATCTTTAAAAAAACCGACGCTTTGACGCTGGACAGCCAACTTATCGACGATTGGGTGACCAAGCTTATAACTTTTTTTTTTCCACCCTAGAAACTTACCAAAGTGACCCATTTAACCCGAAATTTTAGCATAAATCTAAATCTGGTCTCCGTTTTGCGAAATTCCTGTAACTTTTTTTTAAATTGAAAGATCATCTTAAAAAAACTGACGCTTTGACGCTGGACAGCCAACTTTACCGACGATTAGGTGACCAAGCCAATAACTTTTTTTTTTAGCACCCTTAGAAACTTACCAAAGTGACCCATTTTAACCCGAAATTTTAGCAGAAATCTAAATCTGGTCTCCGTTTTGCGAAATTCCTGTAACTTTTTTTTTTTTTTAAATTGAAAGATCATCTTTAAAAAAACCGACGCTGGACAGCCACTTTACCGACGATTATGTGACCAAGCCAATCACTTTTTTTTTTTTCCAGCCTTAGAAACTTACCAAAGTGACCCATTTAACCCGAAATTTTAGCAGAAATCTAAATCTGGTCTCCGTTTTGCGAAATTCCTGTAACTTTTTTTTTTAAATTGAAAGATCATCTTTAAAAAAACGACGCTTTGACGCTGGACAGCCAACTTATCGACGATTCGGTGACCAAGCTTATAACTTTTTTTTTTTTTACCCTAGAAACTTACCAAAGTGACCCATTTAACCCGAAATTTTAGCAGAAATCTAAATCTGGTCTCCGTTTTGCGAAATTCCCGTAACTTTTTTTTTTAAATTGAAAGATCATCTTTAAAAAAACCGACGCTTTGACGTTGGACAGCCAACTTATCGACGATTCGGTGACCAAGCTTATAACTTTTTTTTTCCACCCTAGAAACTTACCAAAGTGACCCATTTAACCCGAAATTTAAGCATAAATCTAAATCTGGTCTCCGTTTTGCGAAATTCCAGTAACTTTTTTTTTAAATTGAAAGATCATGTTAAAAAAACGCTGACGCTGGACAGCCAATTTACCGACGATTAGGTGACCAAGCTTATAACTTTTTTTTTTTTTCCACCCTAGAAACTTACCAAAGTGACCCTTTTATCCCGAAATTTTAGCAGAAATCTAAATCTGGTCTCCGTTTTGCGAAATTCCTGTAACTTTGTTTTTAAATTGAAAGATCATCTTTAAAAAAACCGACGCTGGACAGCCACTTTACCGACGATTAGGTGACCAAGCCAATCACTTTTTTTTTTAGCCTTAGAAACTTACCAAAGTGACCCATTTAACCCGAAATTTTAGCAGAAATCTAAATCTGGTCTCCGTTTTGCGAAATTCCCGTAACTTTTTTTTAAAATTGAAAGATCATCTTTAAAAAAACCGACGCTTTGACGCTGGACAGCCAACTTATCGACGATTCGGTGACCAAGCTTATAACTTTTTTTTTCCACCCTAGAAAATTACCAAAGTGACCCATTTAACCCGAAATTTTAGCAGAAATCTAAATCTGGTCTCCGTTTTGCGAAATTCCCGTAACTTTTTTTTTTTAAATTGAAAGATCATCTTTAAAAAAACCGACGCTTTGACGTTGGACAGCCAACTTATCGACGATTCGGTGACCAAGCTTATAACTTTTTTTTTCCACCCTAGAAACTTACCAAAGTGACCCATTTAACCCGAAATTTAAGCATAAATCTAAATATGGTCTCCGTTTTGCGAAATTCCAGTAACTTTTTTTTTTAAATTGAAAGATCATGTTAAAAAAACTGACGCTGGACAGCCAATTTAACGACGATTAGGTGACCAAGCTTATAACTTTTTTTTTTTTCCACCCTAGAAACTTACCAAAGTGACCCTTTTATCCCGAAATTTTAGCAGAAATCTAAATCTGGTCTCCGTTTTGCGAAATTCCCGTAACTTTTTTTTTAAATTGAAAGATCATCTTTAAAAAAACCGACGCTTTGACGTTGGACAGCCAACTTATCGACGATTCGGTGCTTAAGCTTATAACTTTTTTTTTTCCACCCTAGAAACTTACCAAAGTGACCCATTTAACCCGAAATTTTAGCAGAAATCTAAATCTGGTCTCCGTTTTGCGAAATTCCTGTAACTTTGTTTTTAAATTGAAAGATCATCTTTAAAAAAACCGACGCTGGACATCCACTTTAGCGACGATTAGGTGACCAAGCCTATCACTTTTTTTTTAGCCTTAGAAACTTACCAAAGTGACCCATTTAACCCGAAATTTTAGCAGAAATCTAAACCTGGTCTCCGTTTTGCGAAATTCCAGTAACTTTTTTTTAAAATTAAAAGATCATCTTAAAAAAACTGACGCTTTGACGCTGGACAGCCACTTTACCGACGATTAGGTGACCAAGCCTATCACTTTTTTTTTTAGCCTTAGAAACTTACCAAAGTGAACCATTTAACCCGAAATTTTAGCAGAAATCTAAATCTGGTCTCCGTTTTGCGAAATTCCTGTAACTTTTTTTTAAATTGAAAGATCATCTTTAAAAAAACCGACGCTTTGATGCTGGACAGCCAACTTATCGACGATTCGGTGACCAAGCTTATAACTTTTTTCCACCCTAGAAACTTACCAAAGTGACCCATTTAACCCGAAATTTTAGCATAAATCTAAATCTGGTCTCCGTTTTGCGAAATTCCTGTAACTTTTTTTTTAAATTGAAAGATCATCTTAAAAAAACTGACGCTTTGACGCTGGACAGCCACTTTACCGACGATTAGGTGACCGAGCCAATCACTTTTCTTTTTAGCCTTAGAAACTTACCAAAGTGACCCATTTAACCCAAAATTTTAGCAGAAATCTAAATCTGGTCTTCGTTTTGCGAAATTCCTGTAACTATTTTTTTTTTAATTGAAAGATCATCTTTAAAAAAACGACGCTGGACAGCCACTTTACCGACGATTATGTGACCAAGCCAATCACTTTTTTTTTTTTTTAGCCTTAGAAACTTACCAAAGTGACCCATTTAACCCGAAATTTTAGCAGAAATCTAAATCTGGTCTCCGTTTTGCGAAATTCCTGTAACTTTTTTTAAATTGAAAGATCATCTTTAAAAAAACCGACGCTTTGACGCTGGACAGCCAACTTATCGACGATTCGGTGACCAAGCTTATAACTTTTTTTTTTTTTCCACCCTAGAAACTTACCAAAGTGACCCATTTAACCCGAAATTTTAGCATAAATCTAAATCTGGTCTCCGTTTTGCGAAATTCCAGTAACTTTTTTTTTTTAAATTGAAAGATCATCTTTAAAAAAACTTTGACGCTGGACAGCCAATTTACCGACGATTAGGTGACCAAGCTTATAACTTTAACTTTTTTTTTACCCTAGAAACTTACCAAAGTGACCCATTTAACCCGAAATTTTAGCAGAAATCTAAATCTGGTCTCCGTTTTGCGAAATTCCTGTAACTTTTTTTTTAAATTGAAAGATCATCTTTAAAAAAACCGACGCTGGACAGCAACTTTACCGACGATTAGGTGACCAAGCTTATAACTTTTTTTTTTTACCCTAGAAACTTACCAAAGTGACCCATTTAACCCGAAATTTTAGCAGAAATCTAAATCTGGTCTCCGTTTTGCGAAATTCCTGTAACTTTTTTTTAAATTGAAAGATCATCTTTAAAAAAACCGACGCTGGACAGCCAACTTTACCGACGATTAGGTGACCAAGCCAATAACTTTTTTTTTTTTTCCTTAGAAACTTACCAAAGTGACCCATTTAACCCGAAATTTTAGCAGAAAATCTAAATCTGGTCTCCGTTTTGCGAAATTCCCGTAACTTTTTTTTTAAATTGAAAGATCATCTTTAAAAAAACCGACGCTTTGACGCTGGACAGCCAACTTATCGACGATTCGGTGACCAAGCTTATAACTTTTTTTTTCCACCCTAGAAACTTACCAAAGTGACCCATTTAACCCGAAATTTTAGCAGAAATCTAAATCTGGTCTCCGTTTTGCGAAATTCCTGTAACTTTTTTTTTAAATTGAAAGATCATCTTTAAAAAAACCGACGCTTTGACGTTGGACAGCCAACTTATCGACGATTCGGTGACCAAGCTTATAACTTTTTTTTTTTCCACCCTAGAAACTTACCAAAGTGACCCATTTAACCCGAAATTTAAGCATAAATCTAAATCTGGTCTCCGTTTTGCGAAATTCCAGTAACTTTTTTTTAAATTGAAAGATCATGTTAAAAAAACTGACGCTGGACAGCCAATTTACCGACGATTAGGTGACCAAGCTTATAACTTTTTTTTTCCACCCTAGAAACTTACCAAAGTGACCCATTTAACCCGAAATTTTAGCAGAAATCTAAATCTGGTCTCCGTTTTGCGAAATTCCTGTAACTTTTTTTTTAAATTGAAAGATCATCTTTAAAAAAACCGACGCTTTGACGCTGGACAGCCAACTTATCGACGATTCGGTGACCAAGCTTATAACTTTTTTTCCACCCTAGAAACTTACCAAAGTGACCCATTTAACCCGAAATTTTAGCAGAAATCTAAATCTGGTCTCCGTTTTGCGAAATTCCTGTAACTTTTTTTTAAATTGAAAGATCATCTTTAAAAAAACCGACGCTTTGACGTTGGACAGCCAACTTATCGACGATTCGGTGACCAAGCTTATAACTTTTTTTTTTTCCACCCTAGAAACTTACCAAAGTGACCCATTTAACCCGAAATTTCAGCATAAATCTAAATCTGGTCTCCGTTTTGCGAAATTCCAGTAACTTTTTTTTTAAATTGAAAGATCATCAAAAAAACTGACGCTGGGACAGCCAATTTACCGACGATTAGGTGACCAAGCCTATAACTTTTTTTTTTTACCTTAGAAACTTACCAAAGTGACCCATTTAACCCGAAATTTTAGCAGAAATCTAAATCTGGTCTCCGTTTTGCGAAATTCCTGTAACTTTTTTTTAAATTGAAAGATCATCTTTAAAAAAACCGACGCTTTGACGCTGGACAGCCAACTTATCGACGATTCGGTGACCAAGCTTATAACTTTTTTTTTCCACCCTAGAAACTTACCAAAGTGACCCATTTAACCCGAAATTTTAGCATAAATCTAAATCTGGTCTCCGTTTTGCGAAATTCCTGTAACTTTTTTTTTTTTTTAAATTGAAAGATCATCTTTAAAAAAACCGACGCTTTGACGCTGGACAGCCACTTTACCGACGATTAGGTGACCAAGCCATAACTTTTTTTTTAACCTTAGAAACTTACCAAAGTGACCCATTTAACCCGAAATTTTAGCAGAAATCTAAATCTGGTCTCCGTTTTGCGAAATTCCTGTAACTTTTTTTTAAATTGAAAGATCATCTTTAAAAAAACGACGCTGGACAGCCACTTTACCGACGATTAGGTGACCAAGCCAATCACTTTTTTAGCCTTAGAAACTTACCAAAGTGACCCATTTAACCCGAAATTTTAGCAGAAATCTAAATCTGGTCTCCGTTTTGCGAAATTCCTGTAACTTTTTTTTTAAATTGAAAGATCATCTTTAAAAAAACCGACGCTTTGACGCTGGACAGCCAACTTATCGACGATTCGGTGACCAAGCTTATAACTTTTTTTTTTCCACCCTAGAAACTTACCAAAGTGACCCATTTAACCCGAAATTTTAGCAGAAATCTAAATCTGGTCTCCGTTTTGCGAAATTCCTGTAACTTTTTTTTTAAATTGAAAGATCATCTTTAAAAAAACCGACGCTTTGACGCTGGACAGCCAACTTATCGACGATTCGGTGACAAACAAACTTTACCGACCAAGCTTATAACTTTTTTTTTTCCACCCTAGAAACTTACCAAAGTGACCCATTTAACCCGAAATTTTAGCAGAAATCTAAATCTGGTCTCCGTTTTGCGAAATTCCTGTAACTTTTTTTTTAAATTGAAAGATCATCTTTAAAAAAACCGACGCTTTGACGCTGGACAGCCAACTTTACCGACGATTAGGTGACCAAGCTTATAACTTTTTTTTTACCCTAGAAACTTACCAAAGTGACCCATTTAACCCGAAATTTTAGCAGAAATCTAAATCTGGTCTCCGTTTTGCGAAATTCCTGTAACTTTTTTTTAAAGTGAAAGATCATCTTTAAAAAAACCGACGCTGGACAGCCACTTTACCGACGATTAGGTGACCAAGCCAATCACTTTTTTTTTTTAGCCTTAGAAACTTAACAAAGTGACCCATTTAACCCGAAATTTTAGCAGAAATCTAAATCTGGTCTCCGTTTTGCGAAATTCCTGTAACTTTTTTTTTAAATTGAAAGATCATCTTTAAAAAAACCGACGCTTTGACGCTGGACAGCCAACTTATCGACGATTCGGTGACCAAGCTTATAACTTTTTTTTTTTCCACCCTAGAAAATTACCAAAGTGACCCATTTAACCCGAAATTTTAGCAGAAATCTAAATCTGGTCTCCGTTTTGCGAAATTCCCGTAACTTTTTTTTAAATTGAAAGATCATCTTTAAAAAAACCGACGCTTTGACGTTGGACAGCCAACTTATCGACGATTCGGTGACCAAGCTTATAACTTTTTTTTTCCACCCTAGAAACTTACCAAAGTGACCCATTTAACCCGAAATTTAAGCATAAATCTAAATCTGGTCTCCGTTTTGCGAAATTCCAGTAACTTTTTTTTAAATTGAAAGATCATGTTAAAAAAACTGACGCTGGACAGCCAATTTACCGACGATTAGGTGACCAAGCATATAACTTTTTTTTTTTTTTTTCCACCCTAGAAACTTACCAAAGTGACCCTTTATCCCGAAATTTTAGCAGAAATCTAAATCTGGTCTCCGTTTTGCGAAATTCCTGTAACTTTGTTTTTAAATTGAAAGATCATCTTTAAAAAAACCGACGCTGGACAGCCACTTTACCGACGATTAGGTGACCAAGCCAATCACTTTTTTTTTTTAGCCTTAGAAACTTACCAAAGTGACCCATTTAACCCGAAATTTTAGCAGAAATCTAAATCTGGTCTCCGTTTTGCGAAATTCCTGTAACTTTTTTTTAAATTGAAAGATCATCTTTAAAAAAACCGACGCTTTGACGCTGGACAGCCAACTTATCGACGATTCGGTGACCAAGCTTATAACTTTTTTTCCACCCTAGAAACTTACCAAAGTGACCCATTTAACCCGAAATTTTAGCAGAAATCTAAATCTGGTCTCCGTTTTGCGAAATTCCTGTAACTTTTTTTTAAATTGAAAGATCATCTTTAAAAAAACCGACGCTTTGACGTTGGACAGCCAACTTATCGACGATTCGGTGACCAAGCTTATAACTTTTTTTTTTCCACCCTAGAAACTTACCAAAGTGACCCATTTAACCCGAAATTTAAGCATAAATCTAAATCTGGTCTCCGTTTTGCGAAATTCCAGTAACTTTTTTTTTAAATTGAAAGATCATGTTAAAAAAAACTGACGCTGGACAGCCAATTTACCGACGATTAGGTGACCAAGCTTATAACTTTTTTTTTCCACCCTAGAAACTTACCAAAGTGACCCATTTATCCCGAAATTTTAGCAGAAATCTAAATCTGGTCTCCGTTTTGCGAAATTCCTGTAACTTTTTTTTAAATTGAAAGATCATCTTTAAAAAACCGACGCTTTGACGTTGGACAGCCAACTTATCGACGATTCGGTGACCAAGCTTATAACTTTTTTTTTTCCACCCTAGAAACTTACCAAAGTGACCCATTTAACCCGAAATTTTAGCAGAAATCTAAATCTGGTCTCCGTTTTGCGAAATTCCTGTAACTTTTTTTTTTTTTAAATTGAAAGATCATCTTTAAAAAAACGCTTTGACGCTGGACAGCCACTTTACCGACGATTAGGTGACCAAGCCAATCACTTTTTTTTTTTAGCCTTAGAAACTTACCAAAGTGACCCATTTAACCCGAAATTTTAGCAGAAATCTAAATCTGGTCTCCGTTTTGCGAAATTCCTGTAACTTTTTTTTTTAAATTGAAAGATCATCTTTAAAAAAACCGACGCTGACGCTGGACAGCCAACTTACCGACGATTAGGTGACCAAGCCATAACTTTTTTTTTTACCCTAGAAACTTACCAAAGTGACCCATTTAACCCGAAATTTTAGCAGAAATCTAAATCTGGTCTCCGTTTTGCGAAATTCCCGTAACTTTTTTTTTTTTTTAAATTGAAAGATCATCTTTAAAAAAACCGACGCTTTGACGCTGGACAGCCAACTTATCGACGATTCGGTGACCAAGCTTATAACTTTTTTTTTTCCACCCTAGAAACTTACCAAAGTGACCCATTTAACCCGAAATTTTAGCAGAAATCTAAATCTGGTCTCCGTTTTGCGAAATTCCTGTAACTTTTTTTTTTAAATTGAAAGATCATCTTTAAAAAAACCGACGCTTTGACGCTGGACAGCCAACTTTACCGACGATTAGGTGACCAAGCTTATAACTTTTTTTTTCCACCCTAGAAACTTACCAAAGTGACCCATTTAACCCGAAATTTTAGCAGAAATCTAAATCTGGTCTCCGTTTTGCGAAATTCCTGTAACTTTTTTTTAAATTGAAAGATCATCTTTAAAAAAACCGACGCTTTGACGCTGGACAGCCAACTTATCGACGATTCGGTGACCAAGCTTATAACTTTTTTCCACCCTAGAAACTTACCAAAGTGACCCATTTAACCCGAAATTTTAGCAGAAATCTAAATCTGGTCTCCGTTTTGCGAAATTCCAGTAACTTATTTTTTAAATTGAAAGATCATCTTTAAAAAGACGCTTTGACGTTGGACAGCCAACTTATCGACGATTCGGTGACCAAGCTTATAACTTTTTTTTTTTTCCACCCTAGAAACTTACCAAAGTGACCCATTTAACCCGAAATTTTAGCAGAAATCTAAATCTGGTCTCCGTTTTGCGAAATTCCTGTAACTTTTTTTTAAATTGAAAGATCATCTTTAAAAAAACCGACGCTGGACAGCCACTTTACCGACGATTAGGTGACCAAGCCATCACTTTTTTTTTAGCCTTAGAAACTTACCAAAGTGACCCATTTAACCCGAAATTTTAGCAGAAATCTAAATCTGGTCTCCGTTTTGCGAAATTCCTGTAACTTTTTTTTTAAATTGAAAGATCATCTTTAAAAAAACCGACGCTTTGACGCTGGACAGCCAACTTATCGACGATTCGGTGACCAAGCTTATAACTTTTTTTTTCCACCCTAGAAACTTACCAAAGTGACCCATTTAACCCGAAATTTTAGCAGAAATCTAAATCTGGTCTCCGTTTTGCGAAATTCTTGTAACTTCTTTTTTAAATTGAAAGATCATCTTTAAAAAAACCGACGCTTTGACGTTGGACAGCCAACTTATCGACGATTCGGTGACCAAGCTTATAACTTTTTTTTTCCACCCTAGAAACTTACCAAAGTGACCCATTTAACCCGAAATTTTAGCAGAAATCTAAATCTGGTCTCCGTTTTGCGAAATTCCAGTAACTTTTTTTTTAAATTGAAAGATCATCTTAAAAAAACTGACGCTGGACAGCCACTTTACCGACGATTAGGTGACCAAGCCAATCACTTTTTTTTTTTTTTACCTTAGAAACTTACCAAAGTGACCCATTTAACCCGAAATTTTAGCAGAAATCTAAATCTGGTCTCCGTTTTGCGAAATTCCTGTAACTTTTTTTTTAAATTGAAAGATCATCTTTAAAAAAACCGACGCTTTGATGCTGGACAGCCAACTTATCGACGATTCGGTGACCAAGCTTATAACTTTTTTTTTCCACCCTAGAAACTTACCAAAGTGACCCATTTAACCCGAAATTTTAGCATAAATCTAAATCTGGTCTCCGTTTTGCGAAATTCCTGTAACTTTTTTTTTTTAAATTGAAAGATCATCTTAAAAAAACTGACGCTTTGACGCTGGACAGCCACTTTACCGACGATTAGGTGACCGAGCCAATCACTTTTCTTTTTAGCCTTAGAAACTTACCAAAGTGACCCATTTAACCCAAAATTTTAGCAGAAATCTAAATCTGGTCTTCGTTTTGCGAAATTCCTGTAACTTTTTTTTTTTTTAATTGAAAGATCATCTTTAAAAAAACGACGCTGGACAGCCACTTTACCGACGATTATGTGACCAAGCCAATCACTTTTTTAAGCCTTAGAAACTTACCAAAGTGACCCATTTAACCCGAAATTTTAGCAGAAATCTAAATCTGGTCTCCGTTTTGCGAAATTCCGGTAACTTTTTTTTTTAAATTGAAAGATCATCTTTAAAAAAATCGACGCTTTGACGCTGGACAGCCAACTTATCGACGATTCGGTGACCAAGCTTATAACTTTTTTTTTCCACCCTAGAAAATTACCAAAGTGACCCATTTAACCCGAAATTTTAGCAGAAATCTAAATCTGGTCTCCGTTTTGCGAAATTCCCGTAACTTTTTTTTTAAATTGAAAGATCATCTTTAAAAAAACCGACGCTTTGACGTTGGACAGCCAACTTATCGACGATTCGGTGACCAAGCTTATAACTTTTTTTTTCCACCCTAGAAACTTACCAAAGTGACCCATTTAACCCGAAATTTAAGCATAAATCTAAATCTGGTCTCCGTTTTGCGAAATTCCAGTAACTTTTTTTTAAATTGAAAGATCATGTTAAAAAAACTGACGCTGGACAGCCAATTTACCGACGATTAGGTGACCAAGCTTATAACTTTTTTTTCCACCCTAGAAACTTACCAAAGTGACCCTTTTATCCCGAAATTTTAGCAGAAATCTAAATCTGGTCTCCGTTTTGCGAAATTCCTGTAACTTTGTTTTTAAATTGAAAGATCATCTTTAAAAAAACCGACGCTGGACAGCCACTTTACCGACGATTAGGTGACCAAGCCAATCACTTTTTTTTAGCCTTAGAAACTTACCAAAGTGACCCATTTAACCCGAAATTTTAGCAGAAATCTAAATCTGGTCTCCGTTTTGCGAAATTCCCGTAACTTTTTTTTTTAAATTGAAAGATCATCTTTAAAAAAACCGACGCTTTGACGCTGGACAGCCAACTTATCGACGATTCGGTGACCAAGCTTATAACTTTTTTTTTCCACCCTAGAAAATTACCAAAGTGACCCATTTAACCCGAAATTTTAGCAGAAATCTAAATCTGGTCTCCGTTTTGCGAAATTCCCGTAACTTTTTTTTTAAATTGAAAGATCATCTTTAAAAAAACCGACGCTTTGACGTTGGACAGCCAACTTATCGACGATTCGGTGACCAAGCTTATAACTTTTTTTTTCCACCCTAGAAACTTACCAAAGTGACCCATTTAACCCGAAATTTAAGCATAAATCTAAATCTGGTCTCCGTTTTGCGAAATTCCAGTAACTTTTTTTTAAATTGAAAGATCATGTTAAAAAAACTGACGCTGGACAGCCAATTTACCGACGATTAGGTGACCAAGCTTATAACTTTTTTTTCCACCCTAGAAACTTACCAAAGTGACCCTTTATCCCGAAATTTTAGCAGAAATCTAAATCTGGTCTCCGTTTTGCGAAATTCCTGTAACTTTGTTTTTAAATTGAAAGATCATCTTTAAAAAAACCGACGCTGGACAGCCACTTTACCGACGATTAGGTGACCAAGCCAATCACTTTTTTTTAGCCTTAGAAACTTACCAAAGTGACCCATTTAACCCGAAATTTTAGCAGAAATCTAAATCTGGTCTCCGTTTTGCGAAATTCCTGTAATTTTAAATTGAAAGATCATCTTTAAAAAAACCGACGCTTTGACGCTGGACAGCCAACTTATCGACGATTCGGTGACCAAGCTTATAACTTTTTTTTTTTCCACCCTAGAAAATTACCAAAGTGACCCATTTAACCCGAAATTTTAGCAGAAATCTAAATCTGGTCTCCGTTTTGCGAAATTCCCGTAACTTTTTTTTTAAATTGAAAGATCATCTTTAAAAAAACCGACGCTTTGACGTTGGACAGCCAACTTATCGACGATTCGGTGACCAAGCTTATAACTTTTTTTCCACCCTAGAAACTTACCAAAGTGACCCATTTAACCCGAAATTTAAGCATAAATCTAAATCTGGTCTCCGTTTTGCGAAATTCCAGTAACTTTTTTTTTAAATTGAAAGATCATGTTAAAAAAACTGACGCTGGACAGCCAATTTACCGACGA